>WNWK01000429.1:85000-375000 GCA_009830355.1 Cherax destructor | reverse complement strand
TTACCGGTGTAACACACTATCACCGGTGTAACACACTATCACCGGTGTAACACACTATCACCGGTGTAACACACTATCATTGGTGTAACACACTATCACCGGTGTAACACACTATCACCGGTGTAACACACTATCACCGGTGTAACACACTATCATTGGTTAACACTATCACCGGTGTAACACACTATCACCGGTGTAACACACTATCACCGGTGTAACACACTATCACCGGTGTAACACACTATCACCGGTGTAACACACTATCACCGGTGTAACACACTATCACCGGTGTAACACTATCACCGGTGTAACACACTATCACCGGTGTAACACACTATCACCGGTGTAACACTTCACCGGTGTAACACTTCACCGGTGTAAACACTATCACCGGTGTAACACACTATCACCGGTGTAACACACTATCACCGGTGTAACACACTATCACCGGTGTAACACTGTCACCGGTGTAACACACTATCACCGGTGTAACACACTATCACCGGTGTAACACTGTCACCGGTGTAACACTGTCACCGGTGTAACACACTATCACCGGTGTAACACACTATCACCGGTGTAACACACTATCACCGGTGTAACACACTATCACCGGTGTAACACTGTCACCGGTGTAACACACTATCACCGGTGTAACACACTATCACCGGTGTAACACTCACGTTAACACTGTCACCGGTGTAACACACTATCACCGGTGTAACACACTATCACCGGTGTAACACTATCACCGGTGTAACACTATCACCGGTGTAACACACAGTAACTGACTAGGTTAAAGTAAGGAAGTCACACATTTAACATTAACTTTGCCAGGTCAGTGTTACTTTCCATACTTCGTATTCCCCCGAACTTGACACTGAATTTGAACTTGACATTGACTTGCTATTTATATTTCATCAACGTATATCTAAAAAATGTTTTTACATTCACGTTAAACGGGATTAATTTGTATAAGCACTATCTTTGTAATGCCGCCTCCTCGTCTTTCTCCTTCAAAGGTCTCTTACACACGCCAGTAAGAAGTCCTTCAGTCTGTCATGGTAGTCACCTGTCCTCACACTGCCTCATACACTCTTACACACGCCAGTAAGAAGTCCTTCAGTCTGTCATGGTAGTCACCTGTCCTCACACTGCCTCATACACTCTTACACACGCCAGTAAGAAGTCCTTCAGACTGTCATGGTATTCACGTGTCCTCACATTGCCTCATACACTCTTACACACGCCAGTAAGACGTCCTTCAGTCTGTCATGGTATTCACGTGTCCTCACATTGCCTCTTACACTCTTACACACGCCAGTAAGAGTCCTTCAGTCTGTCATGGTAGTCACGTGTCCTCACATTGCCTCATACACTCTTACACACGCCAGTAAGCAGTCATTCAGTCTGTCATGGTAGTCACGTGTCCTCACATTGCCTCATACACTCTTACACACGCCAGTAAGCAGTCCTTCAGTCTGTCATGGTATTCACGTGTCCTCACACTGCCTCATACACTCTTACACACGCCAGTAAGAAGTCCTTCAGACTGTCATGGTATTCACGTGTCCTCACACTGCCTCATACACTCTTACACACGCCAGTAAGAAGTCCTTCAGTCTGTCATGGTAGTCACGTGTCCTCACAATGCCTCATACACTCTTACACACGCCAGTAAGAAGTCCTTCAGACTTTCATGGTATTCACGTGTCCTCACACTGCCTCATACACTCTTACACACGCCAGTAAGAAGTCCTTCAGTCTGTCATGGTATTCACGTGTCCTCACACTGCCTCATACACTCGCTTACCTGACATTTTACCAATCTGTATTGAGGTTCATATCTCCCCTCGCCTGCCTTTTTATCACAGTCTCGCTCTCTTCACGCTCAGACCAAAAGGGCTTTTTATGTCACATGATAGTCAACAATTTTACGAAATTGTGGGGTAATATTCTCGTCTCTCTATCTCTCTCTCTCTCTCTCTTCCTCCCTCTCTGTATAATGTAAGTAATTTTTATTTACCTTAGCTTGTCCTTCTGTTTCTAAGACACCATGTTTGGTCTTTAAGTTCACTGTTTATAATTCTCTATCTCTCTCTCTCTCTCTCTATTCCTTAATTTTTTGTGTAACACTGAGTGGAGGCTCCAGTACACATGAAAATCCCAAGGAAGAGCAAGCTCTTCCAGTGCTTTCTTTTAGCTGCGAGTGGAACTGGAAATCCCCGGAAGAGCTTGTTTTTCCAGTGCTTACTTTTCTCGACCTTCCTCCAGTTGCCACAATGCATGAAAGAGCCTCTGAAGAACATGCTTTCCCAAACCTTACTTGCAGTTGCTATCATAGCTGGGAAGTTCACCGAAGAATTTACTTTTTTAGTCCTTATCTATCGATGCCACAAAGGTCAGAAATCCCCTGGAGACCGTTTTTTTCGTTACCTATCAGTTAGCGTGTAGGTCAAGGGGAATATAAATACATTTTTTTCAACCAAGAAACTACAGGTTAAGAGATCCCAGTCTTCTAATAACATGTTCATTTTTCCACTATAATCTACCTTGTCCATAATTACTATCGCGTTTTCTTTGTCTGTTTCGTAAGGTGAAGTCCAGGATCTTTCCTTAATTCATGGTATAACTTAACAAATCTTTGAGGACAATTGTATTGAAGAGGTCTGAGCAAAGCTCAGACTTCTACAACACAATTGTTCTACAGTTCTTCAACAACTGTTCTGCAAAACAATTGTTCTCCAGGCTGAGGGACTGACAACCTCAAATCTACGTCGTCAAGGTGATGGAAACATTACATCGTCCTCACAGGTGGCCTGGTGGCTAAAACTCTCGCTTCACGCACGGAGGGCCCGGGTTCAATTCCCGGCGGGGCAGAAAAATTTCGAAGTGTTTCCTTACACACACACATACACACAACAGGCCTAGTGTCTAATCGACATGTGCTTAGGACAAAATGGTCACATCTCTACTGCTCCTGCCTACTTTCTGTACTCGACTGAAGAAGCCTACTGTGTAGACGAAACGTTTCTGATTAAAGATGCCTAACTGTTGCACATGTGTCTTACCAAGTGCTGTTGTTGCTGCTGTTACTGTTGCTGTTACTGCCGCCTTTGCTGTTGTTGCTGCTGCTGCTACTGCTGCTGCCCTTAGGGCTCATACAGGTTAGCTCAAATTCCCGGGATCAAGAGCCCTTCACCAGCATCAAGGCTGTTTTTTTACAGTATCGTAAAAACAGTCATAAAAGAATAACCCTGTTACAAAATATACTCTACCTGTTTTATTACTCTTGAGAATACCTTCTGGGCTCTGTGTGAGCGACACCTGTTGTGTGACACCTGTTGAAGAGTGGTGACACCTGTTGAAAAGTGGTGACACCTGTTTAAGTGGTGACACCTGTTGTGAGGTGACACCTGTTAAAGAGTGGTGACACCTGTTGAAGTAGTGACACCTGTTGTGTGGTGACACCTGTTGAAGAGTGGTGACACCTGTTGTGTGGCATCACCTGTTGAAGAGTGGTGACACCTGTTGAAGAGTGGTGACACCTATTGTGTGTGGTGACACCTATTGTGTATGGTGACACCTATTGTGTGTGGTGACACCTATTGTGTGTGGTGAAGAGTGGTGATACCTGTTGAAAGAGTGGTGACACCTGTTAAGAAGTGACACCTGTTGAAGAGTGGTGATACCTGTTGAAGTGGTGACACCTGTTGTATGGTGACACCTATCTATTGAGTGGTGACACTAGTTGAGTGACCTGTTGATAAGTGGTGACGCTTGTTAGTAAGTGTTGACACCTGTTGGAGAATAGTAACACCTGCTGAAGTGAAGTAACACCTGTTGGAGAGTAGTAACACCTGCTGAAGTGCAGTAACACCTGTTGGAGAGTAGTAACACCTGCTGAAGTACAGTAACACCTGTTGGAGAGTAGTAACACCTGCTGAAGTGCAGTAACACCTCATGAAGAATAGTGACACCAGATGAAATGTAGTGACACCTGTTGAAGTGGTTAACATCTGTTGATGAGTTAGTTTAATATCTTCATTATGCAGCCCATACCCATGGTGTGGGCGGTAGTCAAAATATTACAGAGGTACATAATGGGTCCAGAGACTGGGCCCCAAAGTTTTGACAGCAACTGAACAAGTTACATTGGTAATGAACAAGTTACATTGGTAATGAACAAGTTACAATGGTAATGAACAAGTAGTTACAATGGCAATGAACTATTTACATGTTTATACCTGGTTACAGTCGTAATGAGTTATTTACACAGACATGAAATAAGTTACTAAAATATTCCGGTTCTGAATTATTTATATTAGCTTATATTTTAGCAAGGTATGCTTTAATTTAGACAAGTTTAAGTGGTTATGAGTTATTTACAACAGGCAAAGTCAGGGTATTTTTCCAGATTGGTTGGTAATATGCCACTCTGGATGAAATACCTTGACATTTCTTGAACATTCGCGAGTGAGTTGTCTCTGAATTCATTAATTTTATCGCAATCTATCACATGATGACGCCAGGTGTGGCAATGGTCCATCTGGCAAAGTTTATATTTGGTTATGTAATCTCTTGATGAGTGGTAACACTTGTTGACAAGGGCTACACGGCTGATAAGTAGTGACGCTTTTCCATGAGTTGTGACACTTGTTGAAGAGCGGTGATAGTTGATGGAGAGTTGTGACACTTGTGGAATAGTGGTGACACCTGATGAAGTGGTGAGACCCTTTAAAATACGTATATCGACACCTGCTGAAGAGTGGTGACATCTACTGTAAAGTGGTGACACAAATTGACGAGTTTTGACACCTTTTGAAGAATGGTGACATCTGCTGACGGGTGGTAACACATGTTAACGAACGGTGACACCTGTTGAAGAGTGGTGACACCTGTTGAAGAGTGGTGAATGGTGAATAAAGACATTCATTTATATTGACCACTAAGACTATGAAGAGTACATAAATAAAGTGTGGTGAGTCCGTCACTATCACTCAGTATAAGGTCACCAGGCAGTACTACTGTGAGATACAGTGATGGTAAGTCTCGCCATCACTCAGTATAAGGTATTAACTACTACTGCCTCACCTCCTCCTTCACAGACTTACAATTCATTACAGAAAACATTCTCACGTCTAAACAAGTGTGGTTACACAAACCTAAAAATAAATGTGTATGGCAAAGAGGAAATCCGCACAGGCGTCAGGAGGCGAGCAAAAGTAATTTAGTAGTTGTGATGACTGTGAAGTTACCTCTCTCTCTCTCTCTCTCCTCCTCTCTCTATTTACACAATGGTTTTACAGGGTTAGGCTAAGAATTCTTACTTTTGTTGACAGGGTAAAAGCTGTTACCTACCTCAGTTCATTTGAAAGTCTTTTTATTGTTATAGAACATACAGATAGAGAACAGGATGAAGTTAAAGCCATCTGTGAGCCAGCTATTTCATTTGGTCACTTGACTTAATTTCATCTATGTCATTTTGTTCTGTCTCCCTCTCACTCTCACCGAAGTCGTGGTCAACTACATGATCTCCCTAAAATAAATTAAGAGACTTAACCTGCGGTAAAATACACACAAGTGGAAGGTTGCGTTTGCTTCGAACAAATTGATTGCCAGGTTCAAGAGTGCACACACACACACACACACACACACACACACACACACACATACACACACACATACACACACACACACACACACACACACACCTCTGCTTGAAGTGTCTTAGTTATCTTAGATGAAGATTTGACATGAACTCCAGTATATAAATTTGTTGGTAAGATCACGTCAGTTGCTCACTGCCACTGACACAGTCAACTCTCTTATCAGTCTCTTACTAATATAACTTTTAAATCCTTGAGCATCAAGGGAATATAAGACTGGTACCAACCTCTCTAATATATCTAAGTTTAAAAACTGCTATGATTACATCAAATTTAAGCTTTCTTGTGAGTTACAGCAAGAGCAAAAATCGCTCTAGCTAGAGTCGTTCCCTTGAACGACTCGACCTGGACTTATTACTCATTTCTGCAACATTGCAAGCTCCTGATGTGTTGATTGCAACACGAAAGGCCTACAGAACAAACAGAACAACATGCATGATATCACAGAGCCTACATCTGGAGTACTACATCCAGCTCACAGACGGTGGGTTGTGTCGCCAGAATACCGGCAGACACTGAGTCTCTGGCGCACAACACTGAGTCTCTGGCGCACAACACTGAGTCTCTGGCGCACAACACTGAGTCTCTGGCGCACAACACTGAGTCTCTGGCGCACATCCCTGCCACACAACCAAGTAGATGTGTATTATTGTATTTATGGGGAATCTTCAAATCCTAGACTAAATGATCATACGAAGAATCATACAACGCCTGGGAAAATCATCACGTTTCATCCAAAGTGAAGGGCAACTCCAATTCCCTGGATCAAGAGCCCTTCACAGGCATCACCTCCCTTGAGTTTTCAGAGTAGTTGGAGGCATTTGCTGACACTTCGATTGTTAGCTAAAATATATAGATTATCAAACTTTTAATCGAAACTGGAAAGATTTTACGAATTTTCGGACTACTTTCTGTTTACCACTAAAATTAAAATAATTTTTTTATGTAGAATAAGCATGACATCAATTATATAGTGACATTTGTTGAGTGTCATCAACGCCAGAAAGAACAACTTGGAGGCTACATTGATGCTTAGTGAAATATTCCAGCAATATAAGCTTTAATTACATCAGCTGTAAATTAAGCAAAACAAATATGGTTGTCGGCGAAGCAATTAGTGTTAAGGTAGTGTGTGTGTGTGTGTGTGTGTACTCACCTAGTTGTTGTACTCACCTATTTGTGGTTGCAGGGGTCGATTCATAGCTCCTGGCCCAGCCTCTTCACTGATTGCTACTAGGTCCTCTCTCTCCCTGCTCCATGAGCTTTATCAAACCTCGTCTTAAAACTATGTATGGTTCCTGCCTCCACTACGTCATTTTCTAGACTATTCCACTTCCTGACAACTCTATGACTGAAGAAATACTTCCTAACATCCCTTTGACTCATAGGAGTCTTCAACTTCCAACTGTGACCCCTTGTTTCTGTGTCCCCTCTCTGGAACATCTTGTCTCTGTCCACCTTATCTATTCCTCGCAGTATTATATATGTCGTTATCATGTCTCCCCTAACCCTCCTGTCCTCTAGTGTCGTCAGGCCGATTTCCCTTAACCTTTCTTCGTAGGACAATCCCCTTAGCTCTGGGACTAGTCTTGTTGCAAACCTCTGCACTTTCTCTAATTTCTTGACGTGCTTGACCAGGTGTGGGTTCCAAACTGGTGCTGCATACTCCAGTATGGGCCTGACGTATATGGTGTACAGAGTCTTGAACGATTCCTTAGTGAGGTATTGGAACGCTATTCTTAGGTTTGCCAGCCGCCCGTATGCTGCAGCAGTTATCTGATGTGTGTGTGTGTGTGTGTGTGTGTGTGTGTGTGTGTTGTGTGTGAGGGAGAGGGGGGTATGAGGGGAGATATACAACTGTCAGACCAGACGCAATAGACACAGTAAAGCAGGAAGATCACTCTAATATCCAGTATAGTGATGCTGTGACACATAATGGCCAGATATACCAATACAATGACCCATAATGGCCATGTAGAGAGACGCAACGACATAATGGCCAGATACGTGTATACCATGACCCATAATGACCATATACAGAGATGCAATAAAACAGTTAGGTAACTTTATTCCTATACGTTTCGCCTACACGGTAGGCTTCTTCAGACGAGTACAGAGGAGGCAGCAGAAACAGAAGAGATGTGAAGACGATATAATTAACTTGTCGGTATCGCATACCATATACATAGGTATACAATGACTCCTAATGGCGATGTATATGAGATGGCTTGATGTACAACTGTACGAAGGGCACTTCCTGTGAAACTTGCTGCCTTAATAGGAGAGAACATGTTGCATGACGACACAAGTCATAAGAACATAAACCAAGAGAGGAAGACTGCAGTTAGCCTACTGGCTCATGTTAGATGTAAGTCTCGGCCACACGTTCCACTCATCTACAACTCAACAGTGGAACGCTCTGAACGAGGAAGTGGTATACCTGGAGGGTATTCCAGGGATCAACGCCCCTGCGGCCCGGTCCACGACCAGGCCTCCCGGTGGATCAAGGCCTGATCAACCAGGCTGTTACTGTTGGCCGCACGTAGTCCAACGTACGAACCATAGCCCGGCTGATCCGCCACCGACTTTAGGTAGAAGCAGACTCCATACACAGTTTTAAGATCAGACTGTGACAGTTCGTGAGTAGTGATGAGGTCAAGGGTTGAAACTTACTCCTGCAAACACAAATATAAGAGTATAAATAGGAGAGACAGACAGCATTGCAGGCAGGCAGGCAGGCAGGCAGGCAAGTAGGCAGGCAGACAAGTAGGCAGGCAGACAAGCAGGCAGGCAGGCAGGCAGGCAGGCAGGCAGGCAGGCAGGCAGGCAGGCAAGCAACTGGGCAGGTAGGAAGGAATGGGGATAAATTAGTGCAAGAGGGAGTGAAGGGTAGAGGGAGGGAGTGAAGGGAAGAAGAGAAAAAAGAGCAAGGAGAGAGAAAGTAAATAGATAATAAAGTATCTCTATGATCAGTGACAGTTTCAGAGGCGGTGTTAATGAACAACAAAGAATTCAGTACACTGAAATAACTGAAGCTAACCTCTAAAATATTCCAAAAAAAACTGTACACCTTAAATCTGTGATCTAATGATCTAACACACTGCCACAATACACACTGCAACAACACACACTGCCACAATACACACTGTTACAATACACACTGTCATAATACAAATTACCACAATACACACTGCCAAAACACACTACTACAATACACACTACTACAATACACACTGCTACAATACATACTGCCACAATACACACTGATACAATACACACTACTACAATACACACTGCTACAATACACACTGCCACAATACACACTGCTACAATACACACTGTTACAACACACACTGCTACAATACACACTGTTACAATACACACTGCCACAATACACACTGATACAATACACACTACTACAATACACACTGCTACAATAAACACTGCTACAATACGCTGCCACAATACACTGCCACAATACTCACTGCTACGAAACACGCTGAGTTGAAAGTCAGAGCAGCGACGATAAAATATCGATCATCTGAAGCAAATTTATATTATTGTAATTTCGAGAAACACCAGTCAGCACAAGGAAGGAGTGCTGAAGGCTCGCTCCTCCGTCCGTGTGTTACTCAGCACAAGGAAGGAGTGCTGAAGGCTCGCTCCTCCGTCCGTGTGTTACTCAGCGCAAGAAAGGAGTGCTGAAGGCTCGCTCCTCCGTCCGTGCAGGTCATTAATAACAAGGAATGATGAAGACTCGATATACTTATGAACATCTACTGAACACAAGTTCAACAACACTGTTGGGAACATTAAAGGTGTTACATCTCGCACCAGAATTGAGGCTGATTAATTCATGAATTCTGAGGGTGAGTGAATTAAAGAGAACATCACATCAGAGTTGTGTTTGTGAGTGCTACTGTGAGAGCCTTGACCATCACCCAGGCTCATAACAACCTGATGATACATGTGTCTTACATGTGTTAATAACCTGTGTTTTACATGTGTTTGTAACCTGTCTTACATGTGTTTATAACCTGTGTCTTACATGTGTTTGTAACCTGTGTCTTACATGTGTTTATAACCTGTGTTTTACATGTGTTTGTAACCTGTGTTTTACATGTTTGTAACCTGTGTCTTACATGTGTTTGTAACCTGTGTCTTACATGTGTTTATAGCCTGTGTCTTACATGTGTTTGTAACCTGTGTCTTACATGTGTTTATAACCTGTGTTTTACATGTGTTTATAACCTGTGTCTTACATGTGTTTGTAACCTGTGTTTTACATGTGTTTGTAACCTGTGTCTTACATGTGTTTATAACCTGTGTCTTACATGTGTTTGTAACCTGTGTCTTACATGTGTTTGTAACCTGTGTTGGAGAGGAATGGCAATGATTCAAAGGACAGGGTAGCTCCAACTCCTTGAATCAAGAGCCCTTGCCAGCCAAACCACCATGCAGTTCCAGTGAATTGTTTAGAGATCATGACAACAATATTCCTCACTGACATCCAAATCTTCCAGCATCCTGCCAGGCGTGAGAGATCTTCCAGCATCCTGCCAGGCGTGAGAGATCTTTCAGCATCCTGCCAGGCGTGAGAGATCTTCCAGCATCTTTCCTGGCGTGAGATATCTTCCAGCATCATGCCTGGCCATTTGGTATTATTACTTTTTACTTGGTATTATCCCTTTTCACTTGGCATTATTTTTTTTCACTTGGTATTATTACTTTTCAGTTGGTATTATCACTTTTCACTTGGCATTATTACTTTTCACTTAGTATTATTACTTTTCACTTAGTATTATTACTTTTCACTTGGTATTACTTTTTACTTGGTATTATCACTTTTCAATTGGTATTATTACTTTTTACTTGGTATTATCACTTTTCACTTGGTATTATCCCTTTTCAATTGGTATTATTACTTTTCACTTAGTATTATTACTTTTTACTTGGTATTACTTTTTACTTGGTATTATCACTTTTCAATTGGTATTATTAATTTTCACTTGGTATTATCACTTTTCACTTGGTACTGTCACTAGTGATGAGCTTCTTGGGAGGGGCTTGCAGGTATGTGATATTAAATGAACACATCTTCCACTGAGGGGTGAAATGCTCTTGTTGTCTACATTGATACAGTTCGTGTTGGTTCATTTCTTAACTTTCTAATACAAAGTACAGTGTCCAAAGAAGCCATAATAACAAAGAAAATATTATGAGTTTTTTTTTAATTAATGCACTTGAAATAATACTATTTTGCTTCAGGTGTAATTTATTGCAAGAGGACACGTATCTAGGCGACATGGGTTTGAGGAAGACCTGCCAGGTATGGGCCAGTAGGCTTGCTGCAGTGTTCCTCCTTTCTTATGTTTTTCTTGAGCCCGTGTGACTTGTACTTGCCTAACATTGGCCAGTAGGCCTGCTGCAGTGCTCCTTCTTTCTTACGTTCTTATTCTGCCATGTACACCCAGGAAGAGGACGAGTTCCAGCTTTCATGTAGAGCACTGGGTTGCCCAGGCAGTTGTCTTCAGGACTCCTCCCTCTACAATATAGCTGTCTGTTTCTTCTTCTCCACAATATAGTTGTCTGAGGACGCTGTCTAGTATAGCTTGAGCCACAACCCTCCAGGGATACACCAGCTCACGAACAAATTACCCTAAAGCTGATATGCTGGCCGACGAATACCCGGATTTTGCACAGTATGATGCACTGGCTTACAAAATAAACCTACTCATGAATATGTATGTTAAAAGATCACAGAGAAACGAATATTTTAAGCCATCAAAGGTTATTTTATAATGAAGTTCAGAGAAGAGGAATACAGTATACATACATATATATCCCACATTGTATTTACACTGACATACCGAGAAGCGTGTAACTCTCAGTGTACAAACACTGAGAGTTAACTTTAATCTTGATTGTTAAGGTATAGATGAACTGCAGCTGTAATGACCCAGTTACAGGCGACAGACCCTAAACCCAACAGACTAAGGACCACTAGGAAAGTGAAAGTTAACTGGCTGGTTTAAGACAGGTAAAACATTTCAGTGATTACAACTCTTCTACCAAACAAAGTAAAAAAAACATACGATATGGACTATCAGTTGACAAGGTGAAGCTTACAAAATGTTTCACAAAAAAAGTGGATGTGGAATAAAGGTTGTGGAGAGGAAATGTGGAGGGAGAGTCAGAAGACATCGTCAGTAACGGAGATTTCAAGACATGGAAATATTACGATAAAACAAAGTAAGAGAGTAAATAAAAAAAAAAGGCATAATACCGTGACTGGAACAATACACACACAACCCGCACATATAAAAAAAGAGAGGAACGTTAAGTGCAGAATAATATGTAAAACAGGTGAAAAATGTTGCAAATTTCGGAAAAAACACTCCGCTAATAATAATAATAATAGTGATAAATCTATAGGGGATCATGCAGCACCTGGGAATTGGAGGTAATTAGGTTTGATCCAAGGAAGAGGAGAATACAATTCCTTGGGTCTAAAGCCATTCACCAACACTTCAAATGACAATATTTTTAATTAAAGAAAATTGCAAACACTAGCAATATGTTGCTAAACTGTTCTATACGATAGTTACGTATAGTAATGAAAGCCAGCAATGTCTCCCTGGTATATTCCATCACACAGGATGGGTCATATAACCTAGTGTTGAAATGTGTCAGCCTGAACCTAAACTGGTGGACTTCAGCAGTGTCAGTCTGAGCTGGGAGACTTCAGCAGTGTCAGTCTGAGCTGGGAGACTTCAGCAGTGTCAGTCTGAGCTGGGAGACTTCAGCAGTGTCAGTCTGAGCTGCAAGACTTCAGCAGTGTCAGTCTGAGCTGGGAGACTTCAGCAGTGTCAGTCTGAGCTGCAAGACTTCAGCAGTGTCAGTCTGAACTGCAAGACTTCAGCAGTGTCAGTCTGAGCTGGGAGACTTCAGCAGTGTCAGTCTGAGCTGGGAGACTTCAGCAGTGTCAGTCTGAGCTGGGAGACTTCAGCAGTGTCAGTCTGAGCTGGGAGACTTCAGCAGTGTCAGTCTGAGCTGGGAGACTTCAGTAGTGTCAGTCTGAGCTGTGAGACTTCAGCACTGTCAGTCTGAGCTGGAGACTTCAGTCGTAGCAATAAGCATATCGTTAAGTATTCCATTTAATGGCTGGTTAGCCACGACAGCTTCAAAGGCTTCCTTCCAGCAGAACTGCAGTTACTATTACCCGGGAGTTACCGTCTCTCAAGATGCTCTATCCCATATACAGGATAAAGCGAATTTTTATGAAAATACCATCATTACAGAACAGAGCAATAAAAACTATATAAAGGAGAGAGAGAGAGAGAGAGAGAGAGAGAGGGGGAAGAGTGGAAGGAGCAGCGTTGAAGATGGTGGTTCAAGAGGATGGCAACACTGGGAACAGCATCAGGCCCAGCACTACAGAACAGCACCACGCCCACCACTTGAGAGAACAGCACCACGCCCACCACTTGAGAGAACAACACCACGCCCACCACTTGAGAGAACAGCACCACGCCCAACACTTGAGAGAACACCGCCACGCCCACCACTTGAGAGAACACCCCACGCCCACCACTTGAGAGAACAGCACCACGCCCACCACTTGAGAGAACACCCCCACGCCCACCACTTGAGAGAACACCCCCACGCCCACCACTTGAGAGAACAGCACCACGCCCACCACTTGAGAGAACACCGCCACGCCCACCACTTGAGAGAACACCGCCACGCCCACCACTTGAGAGAACAGCACCACGCCCATCACTTGAGAGAACAGCACCACGCCCATCACTTGAGAGAACAGCACCACGCCCACCACTTGAGAGAACACCCCCACGCCCACCACTTGAGAGAACAGCACCACGCCCACCACTTGAGAGAACACCCCCACGCCCACCACTTGAGAGAACACCCCCACGCCCACCACTTGAGAGAACAGCACCACGCCCACCACTTGAGAGAACAGCACCACGCCCACCACTTTAGAGAACACCCCCACGCCCACCACTTGAGAGGAACACCCCCACGCCCACCACTTGAGAGAACACCCCACGCCCACCACT
Source organism: Cherax destructor (assembly GCA_009830355.1). NCBI lineage: Eukaryota > Metazoa > Arthropoda > Malacostraca > Decapoda > Parastacidae > Cherax > Cherax destructor. Next base: position 361,250 of record WNWK01000429.1, on the reverse strand, counting down.
AGCCATGAGAGAACAGCACCACGCCCACCATTGAGAGAACAGCACCACGCCCACCACTTGAGAGAACACCCCACGCCCACCACTTGAGAGAACAGCACCACGCCCACCACTTGAGAGAACAGCACCACGCCCACCACTTGAGAGAACAGCCCACGCCACCACTTGAGAGAACAGCACCACGCCCACCACTTGAGAGAACAGCACCACGCGCCACCACTTGAGAGAACAGCACCACGCCCACCACTTGAGAGAACAGCACCACGCCCACCACTTGAGGAACAGCACCACGCCCACCACTTGAGAGAACAGCACCACGCCCACCACTTGAGAGAACAGCACCACGCCCACCACTTGAGAGACAGCACCACGCCCACCACTTGAGAGAACAGCACCACGCCCACCACTTGAGAGAACAGCACCACGCCCACCACTTGAGAGAACAGCACCACGCCCACCACTTGAGAGAACAGCACCACGCCCACCACTTGAGAGAACAGCACCACGCCCACCACTTGAGAGAACAGCACCACGCCCACCACTTGAGAGAACAGCCCCACGCCCACCACTTGAGAGAACAGCACCACGCCCACCACTTGAGAGAACAGCACCACGCCCACCACTTGAGAGAACAGCACCACGCCCACCACTTGAGAGAACAGCACCACGCCCACCACTTGAGAGAACAGCACCACGCCCACCACTTGAGAGAACAGCACCACGCCCACCACTTGAGAGAACAGCACCACGCCCACCACTTGAGAGAACAGCACCACGCCCACCACTTGAGAGAACACCCCCACGCCCACCACTTGAGAGAACAGCACCACGCCCACCACTTGAGAGAACAGCACCACGCCCACCACTTGAGAGAACAGCACCACGCCCACCACTTGAGAGAACAGCACCACGCCCACCACTTGAGAGAACAGCACCACGCCCACCACTTGAGAGAACACCCCCACGCCCACCACTTGAGAGAACAGCACCACGCCCACCACTTGAGAGAACAGCACCACGCCCACCACTTGAGAGAACAGCACCACGCCCACCACTTGGAGAACAGCACCACGCCCACCACTTGAGAGAACAGCACCACGCCCACCACTTGAGAGAACACCCCACGCCCACCACTTGAGAGAACAGCACCACGCCCACCACTTGAGAGAACAGCACCACGCCCACCACTTGAGAGAGCCACGCCCACCAGAGAACACCACGCCCACCACTTGAGAGAACAGCACCACGCCCACCACTTGAGAGAACAGCACCACGCCCACCACTTGAGAGAACAGCACCACGCCCACCACTTGAGAGAACAGCCCACGCCCACCACTTGAGAGAACAGCACCACGCCCACCACTTGAGAGAACAGCACCACGCCCACCACTTGAGAGAACAGCACCACGCCCACCACTTGAGAGAACAGCACCACGCCCACCACTTGAGAGAACAGCACCACGCCCACCACTTGAGAGAACACCACCACGCCCACCACTTGAGAGAACAGCACCACGCCCACCACTTGAGAGAACAGCACCACGCCCCGAAGCACCCAGCCCACTTGAGAGAACACCACGCCCACCACGAGAGAACACCACCACGCCACCACTTGAGAGAACAGCACCACGCCCACCACTGAGAGAACACCACCACGCCCACCACTGAGAGAACACCACGCCCACCACGAGAACACCCACGCCACCACTTGAGAGAACACCCACGCCCACCACTTGAGAGAACAGCACCACGCCCACCACTTGAGAGAACAGCCACCACGCCCACCACTTGAGAGAACAGCACCACGCCCACCACGAGAGAACAGCACCACGCCCACCACTTGAGAGAACACCACCCACGCCCACCACTTGAGAGAACAGCACCACGCCCACCACTTGAGAGAACACCACCACGCCCACCACTTGAGAGAACACCACCACGCCCACCACTTGAAGAACAGCACCACGCCCACCACTTGAGAGAACACCCGCCCCACGAGACACCCACGCCCCATTGAGAGACACCAGCCACCCGAGACACACCACGCCCACCATGAGAGAACACCACCACGCCCACCACTGAGAGAACAGCCCACGCCCACCACTTGAGAGAACACCACCACGCCCACCACTTGAGGGGAACAGCACCACGCCCACCACTTGAGAGAACGAACCACGCCCACCATGAGACACCCCGCCACCGAGAACACACCACGCCCACCACTTGAGAGAACAGCACCACGCCCACCACTTGAGGAACACCCCCCACCACGAGCACCACGCCCACCGGAGGAACACCCCACGCCCACCACTTGAGAGAACACCCCACGCCCACCACTGAGAGAACCCACGCCACCACTGAGAACACCCACGCCCACCATTGAGAGAACACCCACGCCCACCACTTGAGAGAACAGCCCCCACGCCCACCACTTGAGAGAACACCCACGCCCACCACTGAGAGAACACCCCACGCCCACCACTTGAGAGAACACCACCACGCCCACCACTTGAGAGAACACCCCACGCCCACCACTTGAGAGAACACCACCACGCCCACCACTTGAGAGAACAGCACCACGCCCACCACTTGGAGAGAACACCCCACGCCCACCATGCGAGGAACACCACCACGCCCACCACTTGAGAGAACACCACCACGCCCACCACTTGAGAGAACACGCCCACGGAGACACACACGCCCACCACTGAGAGAACACCCCCACGCCCACCACTTGAGAGAACACCCCACGCCCACCACTGAGAGAACACCCACGCCCACCACTTGAGAGACACGCACGCACCGCCCACCACTGAGAGAACACACCACGCCCACCACTTGAGAGAAGACACGCCACCACGCCACACGCCACCTTGAGAGAACACCCCACGCCCACCACTTGAGAGAACACCCCACGCCCACCACTTGAGAGAACACCACCACGCCCACCACTTGAGAGAACACCACCACGCCCACCACTTGAGAGAACACCCCACGCCCACCACTTGAGAGAACACCACCACGCCCACCACTTGAGAGAACACCACCACGCCCACCACTTGAGAGAACACCACCACGCCCACCACTTGAGAGAACACCACCACGCCCACCACTTGAGAGAACACCACCACGCCCACCACTTGAGAGAACACCCCACGCCCACCACTGAGGAACACCCCACGCCCACCACTTGAGAGAACACCCGCCCACCACTTGAGAACACCCCACGCCCACCTTGAGAGAACACCCACGCCCACCACTGAGAGAACACCCCACGCCCACCACTTGAGAGAACACCCCCACGCCCACCACTTGAGAGAACACCCACGCCCACCACTTGAGAGAACACCCCACGCCCACCACTTGAGAGAACACCCACGCCCACCACTTGAGAGACACCCACCACCCACCCCACCACTTGAGAGAACACCCCCACGCCCACCACTTGAGAGAACAGCACAAGATGAGTTTAATAAGTCACATCACAGTACATTTTTCAGGCCAGTGAATAAAAAATGGAGCATAGAAGATAAAGGCGACAAGATAAAGACGACAAGATAAAGACGACAAGATAAAGACGACAAGATAAAGACGACAAGATAAAGACGACAAGATAAAGACGACAAGATAAAGACGACAAGATAAAGACGACAAGATAAAGACGACAAGATAAAGACGACAAGATAAAGGTGACAAGATAAAGGCGACAAGATAAAGGTGACAAGATAAAGGGACAAGATAAGAGACAAGATAAAGGTGACAAGATAAAGGCGACAAGATAAAGGCTGACAAGATAAAGGACGACAAGATAAAGACGACAAGATAAAGGGACAAGATAAAGGCGACAAGATAAAGACGACAAGATAAAGACGACAAGATAAAGCGACAAGATAAAGGCGACAAGATAAAGGTGACAGATAAGGGACAAGATAAAGTGACAAGATAAAGGCGACAAGATAAAGGCGACAAGATAAAGGCGACAAGATAAAGGCGACAAGATAAAGGTGACAAGATAAAGGCGACAAGATAAAGGCGACAAGATAAAGGTGACAAGATAAAGGTGACAAGATAAAGGTGACAAGATAAAGGTGACAAGATAAAGGCGACAAGATAAAGGTGACAAGATAAAGGTGACAAGATAAAGACGACAAGATAAAGACGATAAGCAAGATAAAGGTGACAAGATAAAGAAGATGCGACAAGATAAAGAGTGACAAGATAAAGGTGACAAGATAAAGCGACAAGATAAAGGTGACAAGATAAAGGCTGACAAGATAAAGGTGCAAAAAACAAGATAAAGGTGACAAGATAAAGGTGACAAGATAAAGGTGACAAGATAAAGTGACAAGATAAAGGTGACAAGATAAAGGTGACAAGATAAAGGTGACAAGATAAAGGTGACAAGATAAAGGCGACAAGATAAAGGTGACAAGATAAAGGTGACAAGATAAAGGTGACAAGATAAAGGTGACAAGATAAAGGTGACAAGATAAAGGTGACAAGATAAAGGCGACAAGATAAAGGTGACAAGATAAAGGTGACAAGATAAAGGTGACAAGATAAAGGTGACAAGATAAAGGTGACAAGATAAAGGTGACAAGATAAAGGTGACAAGATAAAGGTGACAAGATAAAGGTGACAAGATAAAGACGACAAGATAAAGACAAGAAAAAGGGACGACAAGATAAAGGCGACAAGATAAAGGCGACAAGATAAAGGTGACAAGATAAAGGCGACAAGATAAAGACGACAAGATAAAGGTGACAAGATAAAGGCGACAAGATAAAGACGACAAGATAAAGACGACAAGATAAAGGTGACAAGATAAAGGTGACAAGATAAAGGTGACAAGATAAAGGTGACAAGATAAAGACGACAAGATAAAGGTGACAAGATAAAGGCGACAAGATAAAGACGACAAGATAAAGACGACAAGATAAAGACGACAAGATAAAGGCGACTGTATGACTGAATAAGGAACAAGATCAACGGTGGGTGACGCAACAACGGTGGGTGACGCAACAACGGTGGGTGACGCAACAACGGTGGGTGACGCAACAACGGTGGGTGACGCAACAACGGTGGGTGACGCAACAACGGTGGGTGACGCAACAACGGTGGGTGACGCAACAACGGTGGGTGACGCAACAACGGTGGGTGACGCAACAACGGTGGGTGACGCAACAACGGTGGGTGACGCAACAACGGTGGGTGACGCAACAACGGTGGGTGACGCAACAACGGTGGGTGACGCAACAACGGTGGGTGACGCAACATCGGTGGGTGACGCAACAACGGTGGGCTACGCAACAACGGTGGGCTACGCAACAACGGTGGGTGACGCAACAACGGTGGGCGACGCAACAACGGTGGGTGACGCAACAACGGTGGGCTACGCAACAACGGTGGGCTACGCAACAACGGTGGGTGACGCAACAACGGTGGGCTACGCAACAACGGTGGGCTACGCAACAACGGTGGGCTACGCAACAACGGTGGGCTACGCAACAACGGTGGGCTACGCAACAACGGTGGGCTACGCAACAACGGTGGGTGACGCAACAACGGTGGGCTACGCAACAACGGTGGGCTACGCAACAACGGTGGGCTACGCAACAACGGTGGGCTACGCAACAAGCAACGTCTCCCCCACCAACTTAGCTCAGTATTAAGAATAAAAGTTAACACACTAATAAAGACAGACAAACTGGCAGACATACAGACAGGCAGACTGCTATAGCGCAAAACACACAGACAAAAAAAATACACTGCAAGACAGACAAACTGGCAGCCAGATATGCATACATTCACGTCGATGCATAACTAAAGAGAGCAGGTTCTGTTGCGCATGAAGGACTCTACTTTGCCTTCTCTATCTACCTGTTGTTAAATCCGGAACCATTGCCGTTTGGCCCGGTTCCAGACCAGGTTTCTTGATTGATGATTCGATTAATCAAGCTGTTTGCACTAGCAGTATGCAGGCCAAAGTAGGCACCACAGCCCAGCTGACCAAAAGCTCACACAGAAGAATTATATACACTGAGAGGTGAATGTCTCTTGGTACATATTTGCCTAGAGTTTACTTTGATTTTGATTTTAGGGATTAAAAGAATCTTTGACTTGTGGTTAACAGGTTGCATACAACCTTAATGACCCTTTTTATGCAGTCGATAGGCTTGTTGAAACTCTTCAGTCGATAGGCTTGTGGAAACTCTTCAGTCGATAGGCTTGTGGAAACTCTTCAGTCGATAGGCTTGTGGAAACTCTTCAGTCGATAGGCTTGTGGAAACTCTTCAGTCGATAGGCTTGTAGAAAATCTTCAGTCGATAGGCTTGTGGAAACTCTTCAGTCGATAGGCTTGTGGAAACTCTTCAGTCGATAGGCTTGTGGAAACTCTTCAGTCGATAGGCTTGTGGAAACTCTTCAGTCGATAGGCTTGTGAAACTCTTCAGTCGATAGGCTTGTGGAAACTCTTCAGTCGATAGGCTTGTGGAAACTCTTCAGTCGATAGGCTTGTGGAAACTCTTCAGTCGATAGGCTTGTGGAAACTCTTCAGTCGATAGGCTTGTGGAAACTCTTCAGTCGATAGGCTTGTGGAAACTCTTCAGTCGATAGGCTTGAAATCTTCAGTCGATAGGCTTGTGGAAACTCTTCAGTCGATAGGCTTGTGGAAACTCTTCAGTCGATAGGCTTGTGGAAACTCTTCAGTCGATAGGCTTGTGGAAACTCTTCAGTCGATAGGCTTGTGGAAACTCTTCAGTCGATAGGCTTGTGGAAACTCTTCAGTCGATAGGCTTGTGGAAACTCTTCAGTCGATAGGCTTGTGGAAACTCTTCAGTCGATAGGCTTGTGGAAACTCTTCAGTCGATAGGCTTGTGGAAACTCTTCAGTCGATAGGCTTGTGGAAACTCTTCAGTCGATAGGCTTGTGGAAACTCTTCAGTCGATAGGCTTGTGGAAACTCTTCAGTCGATAGGCTTGTGGAAACTCTTCAGTCGATAGGCTTGTGGAAACTCTTCAGTCGATAGGCTTGTGGAAACTCTTCAGTCGATAGGCTTGTGGAAAATCTTCAACTTATCGGTATAAAATACCGACAAGTTAAAGATTAAGACACGTGTGCAACAGCTGGGTATCTTCAGATCTGAACTCTTCTCCAGACTCACCACCTCAAATACTTTTTCTCCAAGGTTGACGGACTGATTACATCATCTTTATTTAATTTTTACTACTCCCTTTGTATCTGCCTGAAGAAGCCTACTATGTAGGCGAAAAGTTTCATCAATAAAGATACCTAACTGTTGCACACGTATCTTAATCTTCAGTCGATATGCTTTAAACCCAGTTAACCAACCACCCAGGAGCTGACTTTAGAAGCTTGTAAAGCTCTGTAACATAACCAAATAAGCTATGGATGTTCTACTATAATTATTTAACTGAAGACGTCATATTAAGGTACAAAATTATTCCTAAGTCGTCAACTTGACCGAGGCGACACCTGACGGCACTTTGCAAGACATGTTACATTTGGCTAATGCACTGCTAACATCAAAGGAAGATGGAGGAACATAAAACAGATTAATTACCGCAGGGGTTGGCATGCTAGCTCTAATTAACATTATATATTATCATAAGTTCATAAGCGGAAGCATTAAAATACTAAGCCGGATTTAAAAGCAAAACAAAAGAAAATACCAGCAGACTCCCCTTAGCCTCTCTACACAAGCCTGACCAACCAGTCCCACTCCCTCCCACCTGACTCCCTCCCACCTAGTCTTCCTTGTACCTGCGTGGCAGTGAAGGAATGCTTCTTGTCTCTTCTCTCTTTAGGAAAGAGGGAGAGAGAGAGGGAGGCAGGCAGGCAGAGAGGAATGGAGAGGCATCAATAGATCTTTTTTTTGTCAAAATTGGATGCATGAGCAGTTAGCTGCTGCACTGTTCTATTTGATAATTCTATAACTGGAACAAAAGCTAGCTGTGTTTGCCTGCCATATTACATAGTGTTGAATTTCATACATAGTGTTGACATCTGTTAGCCTGAGCTGATACTTCTGAGGGACAATGAAGTTATCGCCAAGTATTCCATCAATGGTTCATCAGCTACGGCAGCTTCAAACACCTCGTTCCAGATAATCTGGAATTACCATCTCTCAGGATGCTCTATCCCATACACAAAAGAAGTAGAATTTTTATAAAGATATTTCCATCTTCAGAGAGCGGGGCCACGCAAATTATATAAAGGAGAGATATGAAAAGGAGGTGGGAAGAAATTTGAACTACATTATATGCAGAACAAGACACATGGGGATGTAAATCTTTAGCTCTAGATCTTTCGCACTCTCGTGCGTCGTCAGGAGCTATGCAATGTTGCAAGACAGCAACAGATAGGAGGGAAAATTCTCTGAGGAAAGGCAGAAGGTATTAATGGCAGCCCATGACACGGAGTGTCATGAGCATGGAGGAGGGAGGAGGAAGACAGGAAAGAGGAAGAGAGGGGGGAGGGATGGAGATTGGAGAAGATACTCGTACTGCATGAAATGAGAAAAAATAAAATGAAAAACGCGAAAAAGCACGAGAGCGACCACTGGAGCGTGTCGAGGATCTTGTAGACGCCAGAGAGGAGTGAAGAAACTGAAGCCAGGGAGGAGTGAAGAAACTGAAGCCAGGGAGGAGTGAAGAAACTGAAGCCAGGGAGGAGTGAAGAAATTGAAGCCAGAGAGGAGTGAAGAAACTGAAGCCAGGGAGGAGTGACGATGCAGAAGCCAGAAAGGAGTGACGACCCAGTAACCAGGGAGGAGTGAGGACGCAGCAGCCAGGGAGGAGTGAGGACGCAGCAGCCAGGAAGGAGGAGTGACGAGGAAGATTACGAAGAGAGTAAGGACGATGTTAGAAAAGCAAGAAGATGCGAAGCCTCTGGAGATAATAAGATACTATGTTGCAAGAGTAAATAAACCGCAATGACATACTGAGAGCAGCAGCGCCCAATGTGTCGTGGCAGCAGCGACCAGTGTGTCGTAGCAGCGCCCAGTGTGTCGTGGCAGCAGCGACCAGTGTGTCGTAGCAGCGCCCAGTGTGTCGTGGCAGCAGCGACCAGTGTGTCGTAGCAGCGCCCAATGTGTCGTGGCAGCAGCGCCCAGTGTGTCGTGGCAGCAGCGCCCAGTGTGTCGTGGCAGCAGCGCCCAGTGTGTCGTGGCAGCAGCGCCCAATGTGTCGTGGCAGCAGCGACCAGTGTGTCGTAGCAGCGCCCAGTGTGTCGTGGCAGCAGCGACCAGTGTGTCGTAGCAGCGCCCAGTGTGTCGTGGCAGCAGCGCCCAGTGTGTCGTAGCAGCGCCCAATGTGTCGTGGCAGCAGCGACCAGTGTGTCGTAGCAGCGCCCAGTGTGTCGTGGCAGCAGCGCCCAGGGGTCGTGGCAGCAGCGCCCAGTGTGTCGTGGCAGCAGCGCCCAGTGTGTCGTGGCAGCAGCGACCAGTGTGTCGTGGCAGCAGCGACCAGTGTGTCGTAGCAGCGCCCAGTGTGTCGTGGCAGCAGCGACCAGTGTGTCGTAGCAGCGCCCAGTGTGTCGTGGCAGCAGCGACCAGTGTGTCGTAGCAGCGCCCAATGTGTCGTGGCAGCAGCGACCAGTGTGTCGTAGCAGCGCCCAGTGTGTCGTGGCAGCAGCGCCCAGTGTGTCGTGGCAGCAGCGCCCAGTGTGTCGTGGCAGCAGCGCCCAGTGTGTCGTGGCAGCAGCGACCAGTGTGTCGTGGCAGCAGCGCCCAGTGTGTCGTGGCAGCAGCGACCAGTGTGTCGTGGCAGCAGCGCCCAGTGTGTCGTGGCAGCAGCGACCAGTGTGTCGTGGCAGCGCCCAGTGTGTCGTGGCAGCAGCGACCAGTGTGTCGTGGCAGCAGCGACCAGTGTGTCGTGGCAGCAGCGCAAAGTGTGTCGTGGCAGCAGCGCAAAGTGTGTCGTGGCAGCAGCGACCAGTGTGTCGTGGCAGCAGCGCAAAGTGTGTCGTGGCAGCAGCGCTCAGTGTGTCGTGGCAGCAGCGACCAGTGTGTCGTGGCAGAAGCGCAAAGTGTCGTGGCAGCAGCGCCCAGTGTGTCGTGGCAGCAGCGACCAGGGTGTCGTGGCAGCAGCGACCAGTGTGTCGTGGCAGCGCCCAGTGTGTCGTGGCAGCAACGACCAGTGTGTCGTGGCAGCAGCGACCAGTGTGTCGTGGCAGCAGCGACCAGTGTGTTGTGGCAGCGCCCAGTGTGTCGTGGCAGCAGCGCCCAGTGTGTCGTGGCAGCAGCGACCAGTGTGTCGTGGCAGCAACGACCAGTGTGTCGTGGCAGCAGCGGGGACCGACGTGTGTCGTGGCAGCAACGACCAGTGTGTCGTGGCAGCAACGACCAGTGTGTCGTGGCAGCAGCGCCCAGTGTGTCGTGGCAGCAGCGCCCAGTGTGTCGTGGCAGCAGCGACCAGTGTGTCGTGGCAGCAGCGACCAGTGTGTCGTGGCAGCAACGACCAGTGTGTCGTGGCAGCAGCGCCCAGTGTGTCGTGGCAGCAGCGACCAGTGTGTCGTGGCAGCAACGACCAGTGTGTCGTGGCAGCAGCGACCAGTGTGTCGTGGCAGCAACGACCAGTGTGTCGTGGCAGCTGTCCAGGATAAACATTGTGAATATAGTAGAGAATGAAAGTGACGAAATTTCTGAGATGTGAAATATGAATAATCACAGTCAAGAATGAACCCAAAAGGAAGAAAGTGACAAAATTCAATAAGAAAGGTCGGACATTAGTTAAGAACGTGAAAGCAGGGAGAAGAATATAATAGAGAAGAACAAGGAAGTTCGTGGGAACGAGAGAAGGAAAGGATGAGGCCTGGTCACAGACCGGGCCGCGGGGGCATTGACCCCCGGAACCCTCTCCAGGTATACTCCAGGTATACCTGTGATCGGTCTGGAGAGCTGTTCTACCCTCGCAGACCGGCCTTGAGTCAGGCTTCCCTATTGACCACCTGGTCTTACCATACTGTTTGTGGTAGCAGCCCACAGGTCCACACAGCCGTCACAAGCTGATTGATCCGGCACTTGTAGCAAGATGCTGTCCAGCTTCTTCTTGAAAACTTCCATCTTTGTTCCAGTAATATTTATGATATCTGTGGTTGTATGTTGAAGAATCTTGGGCCACGGATGTTGACACAGTACTCTCTAATAGTACTCATGGGATCCCTGCACTTTGTTGGATTTATTACACACTTTTTTCCACATCTTTCACGCCAATAAGGCATTATGGCAGAGTAATAGTGAGGGACTAGGCCCTCAAATATCTTCCGTGTATATATTATCAGGTAAGTCTGTCGTGTTCGTTCCGTTTGTCCCAATGGTTGAAATGAAAACTCACATCAGAGCTTACGGTCTCCTGCGTTGCCCAGCGGGACGCCAGCTTTATTTTGCAGGGACAGTTATTTGCAGCTTATGGCAATAAACAAGTACCTGATACGCACTTGCTGAAAGCTGCCTGAAATAGACCAAAAGATCAAAGATGGCGTCGATACCTGGGCCAGATGCAAACAAATCATTCTTTACTAAGATAAATACAGATTTGTTGGCATTCCGAGCGTTTCAAGCTAAAGCAGTGACCACAAAACATTAACCCTCAAAGATCAAAGACAAACTAAAACGGTGATAATTATTCGTTAAGAGAAAATATATATTTTTTCATACCAGGTATGTTTCCTGAGCATTTGTTTCACAAGGTAGTTTTGTTAGACCAAAAGACGTTGGTCTAACAAATTCGTGAATTAAAAGTTAATGTGTCAGACGTGTGCCCAAGAAAACCTTTTTTTTTCTCTCTAAATTGTTTTTACTAATGATTTGCTGTACAATTCTATACCATCTATGGTGTTTCCTGGCTTGCAGGCGACACTGTACACGTGTTCACTTGTCTGTATGCAATTTAGCATCAGCAGACACTGATGTTTGGAAGCCGCTCTGATTGCTCTACCCAATACTGCAACACAGAATGCAGGAAGCTGCAATATTGCCACCACACCGTAGCTCGATCGCTAGCGCACTCAGCTCACACACTGAAGTCCGGAGTTCGAATCTACTCCAGTACGGCTGGAAAACATTAGGGACTTGTTTCCATAAGACACCTGCTGTCCATGTTCACTCATCAGTTTAAAATGGGTACCTGGGTGTTAGTCGACTGGTGTGGGTCGCATCCTGGGATAAAACTGACCTAATTTGCCCGAAATGCTCTGCATAACAAGCGGCTTTCTATATAGTAGTATGTCATTGATGTCAGCTAGGACTGTATACCTTGTACATGTACTTGTAGTAAATAAAGATATTATTATTATTATTATTATTATTATATTAAGCATCTTCCCGTCCACCACCAGATACGACCGTCAGATGACACATAAAAAACATGGAATGGAGGAGGACCGCAGCGCGCCTAGTAGGAGGGTTTTCGTTGGATTCAGTCCCTTTTCATTCATTTTATCGCCAGTTGTTCAGAGAACCAACAAGTTGATAACTTAAGACACTCCCGCTAGCGGGAGATTCATCTGTAAAAACTTGCAATCGTGTCATTACAATTTCGTGAGTCAAGAATCCTACAAGTTTGCAACCAAAGAATATGCATTCATTATCTATATTTTCAGTGAGACGTTTCAAAAGTTGTTGCCGTACACTAATAACCAAGTGGGACCGAAACGTAGTCTAAGTTTCAGTCTTCCCAGTGCGGGTTATATCCATATTGTTCCAGCCACAATATTGTGCAGTAGTCTGTTTTGGAAAGAAATCCATCAGTTGTGTCGATTATATTCTTCCTGTGATTTGACTTGAGATCCAACCAAAAAACATGATTTGATATTTAAAAAACCTATATATTTTATAGAATAAGAAGTTACAAATCATAATGTTGAAGTACTTGAATGCACGGATCCTCTACACTCGTTCCTAGTATACACATAATGACCAGATCTCTCATCCTAGTTCAGTATCCTATTTAAGAGATTCGAATATACTATTTTCGTAAATTATTTTAATTAGTTTGGGCGATTAAAAGACCACTTCAGGAAGGCTCCTTGACGTGGTCACCCTGGATCACAAAGTGAGGACGCACGACGAGGCTCTCACACAACTTCTTCAACAGTTACTCCAAGAATAACATTCTGCCTGACCTTCCCTCCTCACCCATATCCAGCCCACCTCTTTTTCTTCTGTTTTCCTCTACCCTACCTCCCTCTCCTTCACTCTCCCCCCTCTCATCCTCCACCTCTCCTCTTATCCTCCTACTTTCTACCTCCACCTCACCCCCACCTCCTACCCTTCACTCCAGCACTCAGGCACACTTGTATGATAAGCTTCACTGGTCTTGGTTTCATTAGTCGACTTTTTGAACCAGTGAACCCTCTCTCTCTCTCTCTCTCTCTCTCTCTCTCTCTCTCTCTCTCTCTCTCTCTCTCTCTCTCTCTCTTTCCTCCGGAAATGTAATAATCTTTTCACCTGTCTGTCGCCTTTCTCTTCTCCTGGTCTCCTCCCAAGACCATTGTGAACTCTGACTACCTAATTAAGTCGATGAGGCGACCCACATGATGCTGATGGTTTCACATGACTCAGATGGTTCACAAGGGTTCCACATGACGCAGAGGGTTTACAAGGGTTCCACATGACGCAGAGGGTTTACAAGGGTTCCACATGATGCAGAGGGTATACAAGAGTTCCACATGACACAGAGGGTTTACAAGGGTTCCACATGACGCAGAGGGTTTACAAGGGTTCCACATGACGCAGAGGGTTCACAAGAGTTCCACATGATGCAGAGGGTTCACAAGAGTTCCACATGACGCAGAGGGTTCACAAGAGTTCCACATGACGCAGAGGGTTCACAAGAGTCCCACATGACGCAGAGGGTTCACAAGAGTCCCACATGACGCAGAGGGTTCACAAGGGTTAAACATGACGCAGAGGGTTCACAATGGAGTAATGTATACTGCGCATTGTATATACATTGAGTAATGTATATCGCTCAGTATACCTACATTAAGTAGTGTATATAGCTCAGTATACATACAATAAAGATTAGACTACTGAAGTGAAAGACAAGACTAGAACCCAGGGTAAGCTAGTGCTAAATCTCGAATTGACTGGCTTAAGAACATTCATCCAACTAGACATGTTTTATTATTATGATTTTGTGAATCACAGAGTTATCTCAATTCATATTTCAGGAATTATTCTTGATGTTGATGTTCGTGAGACCTGTAGTCGATGGGATTTAAACCTAACAAACTAGGGATTCACCTCCATGGGGAAATGGAGAATAATTTTTCCTCCGTAAGCCATGCGTGTCGTAAGAGTCGACTAAAATGCCGGGAGCAAGTCTAGTAACCCCTTCTCCTGTATAAATTGATAAATGTAAACAAGAAGAAAAACTTTTGTTTCTTCTTTTTCGGGTCACCCTACCTCGGTGGGAGACTGCTGATGTGCTAAAAACAGAAAGGTCCACTGCGAGGTGTGGCGGTGAGTGTTGTAGAGAGTGGTGGTGAATATTTGGTGGTGCATCGTATTGCTGTGATGATGACACGTAAGCTGTGGTAGTGTTTTGTTTTTATAAGTAACATCATTAAGTATACAGGTACATTTTACCCTCACTTGAACACTTGCAGCAGCTACTGGAGTCTTTGACACAGGACTGGAGTGTTTCTTACAAGGTATAACATTACAGCAGGACCAGAGTTTTCTCTAAATATATTTCCCAGGATGCGACCCACAACAGTCGCCTAACACATAGGCACCTTTTGTTACTGCTAGGTATCAGGGACAGCAGGGGTGTAAGGAAATTTGGCCAAATGTTTCTCCGTGCCAGGGAATCGAACCCGAGGTCTTGCGATTCTTAGTTGAATACTCTGACTAGTATGCTACGCGACACTGGAGTGTAGTAGTTGGTCGGATGGTTAATGGGGCTTAAAGACTACCCGAGGGTCATTAAGGCTGCATGTCACCTGTTCACCACCAGTCAAGAATACTTTAATCCCCTAAGAAGGGATTAAAGTAAACTCTCAGTATATATACAATGATATATATATATATATATATATATATACACCACGGGCGTCTTGACTCCCAGAACACCCTTCAGGCAGAACACCCTTCAGGCAGAACACCCTTCAGGTAGAACACCCTCCAGGTAGAACACCCTCCAGGTAGAGGTTGTGATCGGAAGCAAGAACACAAGAACAGGAAACACTTCAGCAAAAACACAAGAACAGGAAACACTTCAGCAAGAACACAAGAACAGGTAACACTTCAGCAAGAACACAAGAACAGGAAACACTTCAGCAAAAACACAAGAACAGGTAACACTTCAGCAAGAACACAAGAACAAGAAACACTTCAGCAATAACACAAGAACAGGAAGCACTTCAGCAAAAACACAAGAACAGGTAACACTTCAACAAGAAGACAAGAACAGGAAACACTTCAGCAAGAACACAAGAACAGGTAACACTCTTCTTTCCCAGGTTGTCTCAAGACGCCGTCAAAACCAAGGTGGACTTCCAAGACTTTCATTCTGAAGGCGACGTCGGCGAATTTGTCTCAGCCTTTGTGTGTACCAGCCACCTTCCTTGTCTCTCCGTCTCTTCTGCCTCAATCTCTCTCTTTGTCAGTCTCTGTGTACAACTCTTTCTCTTATCTCTATTTCCCAGTCAGTCTCTCTTTGCCTCTCTCTCTTTCTCTGTGCAAGAAAAATAAATGACACAAGTAAAAAGACAATGTTGAGACTGGAAAGGAGACAAGAAAGACAATGATAAAGAAGGAGAGATGAAAAGCCTTAGAAATGGCAGGGTGATGAGTTAGACAAGAGCAAGAATAAGAGGTTGTGTGTGAGGCTGGTGGCGTTGTGGGGGAAAAGAATTTTGTGGGATGGGTTGTATGGGTGAGTTGTTGGGGGAGGCGAAGGAAATGGGGGAGGAAAGGATGATGATAATGGCAATTCATGCACAAAGATATGGAGACGTATTAAGGGGCCATTGGTATGGGTGGGAAATACAGAGAGAGTGAACACAGTCCATCATAACTAAGAAGGAACGGGACGTACTCGCTAAGATAAATGGCGATAACAACAAGGTAAGAGGAAGAGGAGGAGGGGGAGGGAGAGGAAACAGAGAAGGAAGAATAAAATGAGGGAAAAAAAATGGTGTATTTTGATTAAGGTGAGGATGATGGAGGTAGGGCGGTGATTTATAGAGTGGAGACTGGCAGAGGCTGGAGCACTGAGGAACACTGCTGGAGACTGGCAGAGGCTGGAGCACTGAGGAACACTGCTGGAGACTGGCAGAGGCTGGAGCACTGAGGAACACTGCTGGAGACTGGCAGAGGCTGGAGCACTGAGGAACACTGCTGGAGACTGGCAGAGGCTGGAGCACTGAGGAACACTGCTGGAGACTGGCAGAGGCTGGAGCACTGAGGAACACTGCTGGAGACTGGCAGAGGCTGGAGCACTGAGGAACACTGCTGGAGACTGGCAGAGGCTGGAGCACTGAGGAACACTGCTGGAGACTGGCAGAGGCTGGAGCACTGAGGAACACTGCTGGAGACTGGCAGAGGCTGGAGCACTGAGGAACACTGCTGGAGACTGGCAGAGGCTGGAGCACTGAGGAACACTGCTGGAGACTGGCAGAGGCTGGAGCACTGAGGAACACTGCTGGAGACTGGCAGAGGCTGGAGCACTGAGGAACACTGCTGGAGACTGGCAGAGGCTGGAGCACTGAGGAACACTGCTGGAGACTGGCAGAGGCTGGAGCACTGAGGAACACTGCTGGAGACTGGCAGAGGCTGGAGCACTGAGGAACACTGCTGGAGACTGGCAGAGGCTGGAGCACTGAGGAACACTGCTGGAGACTGGCAGAGGCTGGAGCACTGAGGAACACTGCTGGAGACTGGCAGAGGCTGGAGCACTGAGGAACACTGCTGGAGACTGACAGAGGCTGGAGTACTGATGAACACTGCTGGAGACAGAGGCTGGGCACTGAGGGACACTGCTGGCTGCAGAGGCTGGGTACTGAGGAACACTGCTGGAGACTGACAGAGGCTGGAGCACTGAGGAACACTGCTGGAGACTGACAGAGGCTGGAGCACTGAGGAACACTGCTGGAGACTGACAGAGGCTGGAGCACTGAGGAACACTGCTGGAGACTGACAGAGGCTGGAGCACTGAGGAACACTGCTGGAGACTGACAGAGGCTGGAGCACTGAGGAACACTGCTGGAGACTGACAGAGGCTGGAGCACTGAGGAACACTGCTGGAGACTGACAGAGGCTGGAGCACTGAGGAACACTGCTGGAGACTGACAGAGGCTGGAGCAGCAACACAAGATGATGCTGACACAGACTACCACTACCACCACCACTACTACTACTACTACCACTACTACTACTACTACTACTACACCAACAGTGTATCTTTCACGAAGTATATAACTGACAAGTTAAGAGTGTACTTCCAATGCTAACTAGGATTGTGAGAGTGTGTGCGCGCTCATGTGCATGAGCGCGCACAGTCTAGTTCCACTATGCCAACACTGCTACTGTGTTCTAAGTGGTTCATGGTCAACTGATCATCCCGGGTAGTTTGCGAACTAACCTCAGGGTTTAAGTGCTCATTACTTTTCCACTACAACCATTTGAAATTAAAAAAAAATGACGATGAGAATATCAGTAAAAACAGAACACCACGATCTGTTTCTTTAGCTACAAATAATCAGTTGTACACAACGAGCTTACACCTCCAGAATCAAAACATATATATATATATATCATCTACATCAAGACTTATGAAGAGGCGACCTTACCTTCAGCAACGCTTGACTGCTGCTCAAAGGAACTGGTTGTCCCTAAAGCCACCATTTATCTGCCAGGGTGGAGCTGTGGCGGATGCTGGCTACCTCCCTCACCTGGTCACTCTGAACGACGTCTCCAACAGTGAAACTGCCTTGTCTCTGCAGTTATCTTCGTAACTGCTGTTTACTGGATAGGAACGCAAATACACATATCGCACATGCACACGCACATGTACACACACAACCAAACAATAGGACAGTGATTTACATACTGTAAACCAGTGAGAGAGAGAGAGAGCAAAGCTAAACTCACAAGACTAGCAGCAGATTTCAACCATAGGGAGACTGACTTGGAAAACTTAGACCCCCAGAAACATGGCGATCACAGCTTACGGAGGCAGTGACGAAGAATTTTCTGAGCCAACATGTGAAGGAGACAACAAGAGTGAGGGAGGGAGGGAGGGACGAGCCAGTGAGACTTGATCTGGGTTTCACACAAAATGACTATTACTTACCCGAAATCATCTACTGACAACCACTAGGTTATAACGCCAACATCAACCGAATAACTTCTGCAGTAAACATATCACTGGCGAATCGAATATTAGCTTTCAGAAATCTCAATATACTACAGTATATAAATTATCGGTAGTGACAGCCCCACTCTTGCCACAAATCATATTATATTCACAGCTGTTGATGGAGGCATATTAGCCAAGATAGAGAACAAGTGTTTCCTTACATAGGTCTCTGACGACCCCGTTGACTGGTTAAGGTGACCTACCCCAGCTATATTTTACACCTCATTTAATAAAATAAAGGACCATTGTATAGAAGATGCCTTAATACTGGTCCATAATCAGGGACTCAGAGTAAAGATTATTTCATAGAGTGTTCGAACTTATCAATATAAAATGAGATCTTAAAGTCATAAACGTAAGAAATGGTCATCTTAAAACTTATACTATCTTCTAGCACCTTACACTGTCCTCCTGCACCTTACACTGTCCTCCTGCACGTTACACTGTCCTCCTGCACCTTACATTGTCCTCCTGCACCTTACACTGTCCTCCTGTACCTTACACTGTCCTCCTGCACTTCACTCAAGCTAACTTTGTGTTTAAGCGAGTCAAGGTCATGGGTTTATTAACCAAACTTATGGTAATCGTATGAATTCATTTTAAAGTTAGTATATGCGGAGGAGTGTCTTGGCGTGGGTTCATGGGGTCACGTCCACATGGAGTCAGGAGGGAGGGAGGGAAGACGACCACAGCCATGGAGTGCAAGAGAGGATGTGACAAGACACTCATGGAGGGCAGGGTGGTTATGATGATGGAAGAGAGAGAGGTTGTGCTAAATAAGACAATCATGAAGGGGAAGGGAGACTGTGATGGTGGGGAGATAGGCTGTAATAAATAAGAAAGGAAGGAAGGGCTTCGGAGGTTGTTATGAAGCAGACATTCACAAGGTAGGGTGAGGAGCACTAGCAGTGTAAGTGTGGCAGGAGGGAGAGCCTCTCAGTTTTCTCTTCTGGATTATATATGACAAAGATGTTCTCTTATCTTAAACTCACCCCTGACCACATTTACTTACCTCATCTGGCCACTTCTCTCGAATCATCATGGGTGATGCCACACACAAACAAGAAACTAAGAAGACACGTCATCAGAAGAAATAAATATAATCTGATAAAGGGGAACGAAATAATAAAATTACCCTATCAATCAAAGTAATGAGAATATGAGTGTTGCAGAACAGTGTCGAGGACTCACGCTTTAGTATAAACGTGTGATGAACATTGACAATGGTGACTATATCGGGAATGTGTTTCGTTGTGTTCCTGTCCACGACGCCACCGAGATTGGTTCCTAATATCCTGCCTGTGTGGAAGGTGCCAGTGGTTCGTAAAGCGAGGTTCTCGCCGCGCTCTAGAACGTTGGTTCGTCCCGGATAAGAGAAGGAAAGACCAAAACAGCTGAGGTGAACCGAGGCACATCCAGGCAACTTCATCACCTTGATGGAGTCAAGAAGAAAAGTATACCTGTTGGGATGCTTACAGGCTCTTAGAATTAGATCCAAATACTCTCTCTATATAAAGGATCCGTAGTGTGATGACCACATTCCAGATGTGGTCATCACTGCCACTGTTCATTAGCGGTTTATACTCAACCGTGTATTCTCGACGCTGCTCTAACAGCCATTGGAAGGAGAGCGATAGACCCCAACACAGTTCCAGGGAAGGTGTTTGCGCTACGTACCCCTAGCTAACTTACTGGAAATAAATGGTATAAAATACCGACACAATGGAAAAATAAACACATAAGCAGTATAATGTGATGCTTATGTGTTTATTTTTCCAGCTAACTTACTGTTCCAATGGACACTCTCTACAAAACTGAGGAATTAGTGAGCACACTTTAAGACAGGAAATGCAGTGTTAGACAATTTGGTGTAAGCCTTGGTAACCATACCAAGAAGTGGTTGAAAAAGACACGTGAGCACTAGACTAGAAGTGCTAGAAGTGACAACAGTCGCAGGATCGAAACGTTTAATAACGAATATTTCCTAGTGTTTGTTCGTGGCTCTTCAAAAAAAAAAAAAAAAAAACTTCCAAAACACTGACAATATTTTTACCGCCGCCTGTGTTGAGGATTTATAGACATGAGCAACAACTGGGTGTCTTTATTTGAATACGTTTCGCCCACCAGTGGCGAAATAAAGATACCCAGGAGTTGCACGTGTTAATTCATCATCTTGTCTGTATTGTATACCATTAATGCAAAGAAACCCGGTATGTCCTAAGGATTAACTGGGAACTCTCGGCTCTGTATACCTGGAGGGAGTTCCGGGGGGAATGGGTCAACACTCCTTGCGGCCCGGTCCATGACCAGGCCTCGTGGTGCATCAGGGTCTGATTAACAAGGCTATTACTGCTGACCGCACGCAAACAGACGTACGAACCACAGCCCGGCTAGTCAGATACTGACTTTAGGTGCCTGTCCAGCTTCCTCTTGAAGACAGCCAGGGGTCTACTGGTAATGTCTCTTATGTATGGTGGGAGGCAGGTGTTGGGCTTCAACAACCAGGATATGCACGGCCAGAACACAAGTTATTACTATCAACTATAGTTCTCACCAAGGACACCATCAAAAAGATACAGAGATGAAGGAATTTTCAGATTGCCAAAGTCCTCTTATTATTGTAAGTTGATCCTCTCTTTAATGTTAATGTAAATAATTCAGTGTACCTTATTCTTACTAAATCGCCTTTTATTGTAACTGATAATTGCACTTTTGTGTACGTGTGCCTAAGAAAACTTACTGTTGGTGGGCAAGTTGATCTAGCTGACGTTCACAGATGTTCAAGTCACTTGCACCTCCCCACCCCTCACCTCCCCACCCCTTACCTCACCTCCCCACCCATCACCTCACCTCACCTCCCCACCCCTCACCTCTCCACCCCTCACCTCACCTCCCCACCCCTCACCTCACCTCCCCACCCCTCACCTCACCTCCCCACCCCTCACCTCACCTCCCCACCCCTCACCTTGCCACGTTTTCCTTGTATTCTCTTGACTTGAAAAAAAACTTGGGTGACCAATAGTAACGTCGTCTTAAAGTATTTATTCTGCCTTTGTGCATCAAGTCACTGTGTATGAAGACACTAGATGAAGTCACTGTGCTTGAAGTCAGTGTGGATGAAGTCACTGTGCATGAAGTCAGTGTGGATGAAGTCACTGTGCATGAAGTCAGTGTGGATGAAGTCACTGTGCATGAAGTCAGTGTGGATGAAGTCACTGTGCATGAAGTCAGTGTGGATGAAGTCACTGTGCATGAAGTCAGTGTGGATGAAGTCATTGTGCATGAAGTCAGTGTGGATGAAGTCACTGTGCATGAAGTCAGTGTGATGAAGTCACTGTGCATGAAGTCAGTGTGGATGAAGTCACTGTGCATGAAGTCAGTGTGGATGAAGTCACTGTGCATGAAGTCAGTGTGGATGAAGTCACTGTGCATGAAGTCAGTGTGGATGAAGTCATTGTGCATGAAGTCAGTTTGGATGAAGTCACTGTGCATGAAGTCAGTGTGGATGAAGTCACTGTGCATGAAGTCAGTGTGGATGAAGTCACTGTGCATGAAGTCAGTGTGGATGAAGTCACTGTGCATGAAGTCAGTGTGGATGAAGTCACTGTGCATGAAGTCAGTGTGGATGAAGTCATTGTGCATGAAGTCAGTGTGGATGAAGTCATTGTGCATGAAGTCAGTGTGGATGAAGTCATTGTGCATGAAGTCAGTGTGGATGAAGTCACTGTGCATGAAGTCAGTGTGGATGAAGTCACTGTGCATGAAGTCAGTGTGGATGAAGTCACTACGGATGATGTCACTGTGGATGTCACCGTGAATGGAAATAATGTGGATGGGACAGTAAGGAAAGAAAAAATATAATGGAAGATTAGAGTAATGTGGTTAAAAATGGGGAAGGGAGTAACCGAGGAAGGAAAGGAGCGAATATAAAGTAGAATAGTATATGGAAGTAGTGAGAATCGAGAAGATAGAAAAGAAAAAGAGAGAGGAAGGCGAAGGGAAAGGAAGAAAAGAGATCAGGATATGAGGAGAATAAAGGGTCAAGGAATTATGATAAACCTGATGAGTAGCGAAGGAGAGGGGAATATAAGGGAGATAACGAGGGAAGGCCAGGGAGAGGGAGACGTAATGGATAAGGCAGTGAAATATACGAGAATGTAAAGAAGGACACTTATATAGGAGAAGTGGTGTAGAGGACAGTGGAGGTAGCGTGTATTGTGAAGGGAGAGGGAGAGATACCCAGGTTATAAGGGAGGGAGAGAGAAAAGGAGAGGGAGGAGAACATAAGAATGGAAGAACACTGCAGCAGGTCTACTGGCCCACACTTGGCACGTCCTTCTCAAAACCAACCATTCCCACCCACCCACTGCGGGGTGAGAATGGGCAGGGGAAGAGAGGGAGGAATGAAGGAGGAGAGAAAGCTCTAAGAAAATGATACAGAAGGGAAGATTGAGGAGAGGAAAAATACATAGAAAGTGAGAAATATACGATGGAAGAAATAAAGATTTGTTTTCCCATTTAGATTTCTTAATCATATAATTTATGGAAGTTTATTAGTCATGAAAATATGTTCACCAGCCTCTGAGTGTGTTCACCAGCCTCTGAGTGTGTTCACTGGCCTCTGAGTGTGTTTACCAGCCTCTGAGAGTGTGTTCACTGGCCTCTGAGTGTGTTTACCAGCCTCTGAGAGTGTGTTCATTGGCCTCTGAGTGTGTTTACCAGCCTCTGAGTGTGTTCATTGGCCTCTGAGTGTGTTCACCAGCCTCTGAGTGTGTGTTCACTGGCCTCTGAGTGTGTTTATCAGCCTCTGAGTGTGTTCACCAGCCTCTGAGTGTGTTTACCAGCCTCTGAGAGTGTGTTCACTGGCCTCTGAGTGTGTTTATCAGCCTCTGAGAGTGTGTTCACTGGCCTCTGAGTGTGTTTACCAGCCTCTGAGAGTGTGTTCATCAGCCTCTGAGTGTGTTTACCAGCCTCTGAGAGTGTGTTCACTGGCCTCTGAGTGTGTTTATCAGCCTCTGAGAGTGTGTTCACTGGCCTCTGAGTGTGTTTATCAGCCTCTGAGAGTGTGTTCACTGGCCTCTGAGTGTGTTTATCAGCCTCTGAGAGTGTGTTCACTGGCCTCTGAGTGTGTTCACCAGCCTCTGAGAGTGTGTTCACTGGCCTCTGAGTGTGTTTATCAGCCTCTGAGAGTGTGTTCACTGGCCTCTGAGTGTGTTTATCAGCCTCTGAGAGTGTGTTCACTGGCCTCTGAGTGTGTTTATCAGCCTCTGAGAGTGTGTTCACTGGCCTCTGAGTGTGTTCACCAGCCTCTGAGAGTGTGTTCACTGGCCTCTGAGTGTGTTTATCAGCCTCTGAGAGTGTGTTCACTGGCCTCTGAGTGTGTTTATCAGCCTGTGAGTGTTCACCAGCCTCTGAGAGTGTTCACCGGCCTCTCTAGGCGTGGCTGCTCCAGCCTTCCATTTTACTTTCCTTCTAATTTATTTATACCTTGCTAATTTATATTATGTACTGCTAATTTCAGCTGTGTACTGCTTATTGCTGCTGTGTACTGCTTATTGCTGCTGTGTACTGCTTATTGCTGCTGTGTACTGCTACAATGACGTGAAAAATAAATGACATACAACCACTATTTAACAAAAACAGTAATAATCTCACACTATATCAGTGGTTTTCTTGTCTTCTGTCATAAACTCTGCCTCCTACGGTCAGATTAAATTACCCTATAAATTCAATACTCTGGCTCAACACCTTTTTTTTTTTTCACTGAAACAATGATAGTATTTAACCAGATCCTCGGTACTGTATCCTCCCTACTGTGCATGTTCTCACATATCTTACAATGAAAAACATGTGCATAATCTCAACTTTTTAATAAGGAATGTTCAGGATTCGCGTAAAAAAATCACAGAACGGGTGGGATTCAAATTCATGGCTTGCATCTGAAGTCATAGTGGACCCCCATGCTAACATTCCTATGGTGCATAGAAATATCTTGATAAAGAACTGGACACTTGAACAACATTTTGGAATCTTTACTGAGGAAACGTTTCGCCACACGGTGGCTTCATCAGTCCAATACAAAGACGGTGGAAATAGAGAAGGAGTTTGAGGTAATCAGTCCCTCAGCCTGAAATCGATGGACACCTCACGCACCTTGCCAGCGAGGTCTACATTATATACTTTAATTTTTTTCCCCTTCATTAGCCTTTCACAATCTAAATTATTTAGGCACATTTAGTCCACATTTCCTATTTGCAAGTAAAACAAACAAACACACACTCCACAAACTCAAACAGGTAATTACACTGATCAAGAAACACTGGGGGACAGTGGAAATAGTACGCAGTTATAATATAATTTCCACAGACTGAGAGATGGGTGGCGGCCACTAGACAACTTCCAGAAAGGTTCCTCTCGGAGAGGTCGAGGCGAGATGAAAGCTAGATGGGGAGAGATGTAAGCTAGATGGGGAGAGATGTAAGCTAGATGGGGAGAGATGTAAGCTAGATGGGGAGAGATGTAAGCTAGATGGGGAGAGATGTAAGCTAGATGGGGAGAGATGTAAGCTAGATGGGGAGAGATGTAAGCTAGATGGGGAGAGATGTAAGCTAGATGGGGAGAGATGTAAGCTAGATGGGGAGAGATGTAAGCTAGATGGGGAGAGATGTAAGCAAGATGAACGAGATATGGAAGCCAGATGGAGGAGAGATGTAAGCTAGATGGATATATAGAGGCTAGATGGAAGAGAGATGTAAGCTAGATGGATATATAGAGGCTAGATAGGTGGCGACCACCACACAACTTTCAACAAGCCCCACAAAGCCAGTGTTTACCGCAGTGTACACATTTATCCTCTGAAACGAATCAACTTGCAGAGGATCACACAAACAATCTTTTACAGCGGCCAGTGGACGAGCTGAACCTGCAGCAAATACGTGAGATTTGGGAGTGGGGGGGGAGGGTAGTGGAGGAAGAAGAGGAAAAGAAACGGGAGGAAAGGGATGGGAGGGAGAGAGAAAAGAGGGAGGGAGGGAAAGTGAGAAAGAGATTATAATAATCATAATAATAATACAGTATGGTAAAAGATGTGAAACTGTAGTTTTCTGAATAATACATCTAAAGTAACAAGATTTTCTTGTTGGTTCCAGGTTGTAAATCAAGTTGCCCAGATATTAAAGAAAAAAAATGAATGAAGGCGATTTTGTAGAATCAAAATCTGTGAGAACTGTTCCATGGAATTACCGCCGTCCACATGGATGGAATCCTCCATTCAAAACAATCACTTGGTGGTTGTGACTTAACCAGTTGCTGGACACAACAAGTGTGTCAGACAGACCTTGGAGTGGAGGGTCAGGTGTTTCCTGGGACGCTGTTGCAAGCACCCAGGTGGAATTCCAACGCAGTCCTGGGAAATCTCTCCGTCGTGCTTCGCGTGAGCTGCGTGCACTCAGATGTACAGTGCACAAAACTTCACAAAGTCGTGCACAAGAGATTCCCATATAAACACAAGCGTAAATTTGTGAATGCAATAATTACGAAAAAATCATTCTGAACCTAACGAAAAAATATATTTCATTGTGTTTGTTTACTATTAAATTATTGTAAACTTATCAAAAATATATTTAGCTGGATTAGGCTAAATTAAATTGCGCTTGTTATGATAAGGTTAGGTAAAACATAAACGAAAAATATATATCTTTAAACGTATAAGAGAAAATTTTAGAAAGGACTTAATTTTAAATGAGTTCTTGCTAATTGACCAGTTTTACCTATTCCGCACGACATTATATATATATATATATATATATATATATATATATATATATATATATATATATATATATATATATATATATATATATATATATCAGTGTATATACATGGATATATCTTTGATAGGCTTTGAGAGTCCAGTGGTGGACCTGACTTAACTCAGTGAAGACGTGTCTTGTGTGCTCTCTGTCAATCTGAAGAAGATGTCCTCTCTTGAGCTACTCTACCAGCAGCTGAAGGAAGAACTGAGGGTAGCTAAGCTTGAGATACAGCGACTGACTGAGGAAAACAAGAGGATTCGTAGTAATCCTCCTGTTGAGAATCCTCAAGCCAGGAAAGGAACCTGGACAGTGGCTAAAACGCATGGGACAAAGTTAAGGCTCAAGAGGACGGGTGGAGAGGTAGAAACAACGAAGACCCAGGAGAATGTTGTGGAAACATCGAACCCATTCTCCGTGCTACCCGATGAATGTGAGTCGACTTCTGGGAGCGTCACGACGAAAGACACAAAGGAAGGTAAAAACATTGTTGTTGTTGGGGACAGTCAGGTTAGGTACATGGATAGGGCTTTCTGTTTGATTGATAGGAGTAGGAGACAGAGGGTTTGCTTTCCTGGGGCTGGGATGGAGGATATTGTTAGCCGTCTGGACGACATCATGAGAGGTAATGGGAGCAATCCTATTATCTGTCTCAGTGCTGGAGGCAACGATGTTGGCAGACGTAGGAGTGAGGACCTGACTAGCAGGTTTAGGTCAGCAATAGACATAATTAGGAAGAAGGGTGGGAACCCTGTCATATGTGGTATTTTGCCAAGGAGAGGAGTTGGAAATGAATGGCTGTCCAGGGCAATTGGTGTCAATTGCTGGCTGGACAAATACTGTAAGGAAAATTCAGTAACATTCATTGACAACTGGGACCTCTTCTATGGCAGAAATGACATGTATGCCAGGGATGGGGTTCACTTATCCAGGTCTGGGGTGGGGCACTGGCAACTGCAGTGGAGGGAGCTGTTAGGGCTTTAAACTAGAAATAGTTAGTGGTATGGGTTTTGGGGGGAAAACAGAGATGTCCCAGTGTAGTAATATTATAAGTTGTAGGAGAACTAGTAATAGGCAGAATAAGGTAGATAGTGGAAAGCTAGTGACACTAGATGACAAGGACAGTAATAGGTATAGTGGAAAAGAGAGATGAGCAGGAAGGGTAAAGAGAAAGGAGGGTCTCTAAATATATATTACACCAATAGTCGTAGTGCTAGGAATAAGATGGACGAGTTGAGATTAGTTGCAAGTACGGGTAATATTGATGTTTTTGCAATAACTGAGACATGGTTTAATATGAAAAATCGGGACTTGCCTGCCGAATGTCACATTCAGGGTTTTAAATTGTTCCAAGTAGACAGAAGTATCGGGAAAGGGGGTGGGTGGCACTCTATGTCCGTGATCATTTAAATTGTTGCATAAAAACGGGTATAAAGTCTGAACTAACACATACAGAGTCTGTCTGGATAGAATTTTCAGAGGGTGTGAAAATTGATTTTAGGCGTGATTTACCGTCCTCCAAACTTAGATAGGGAACAAGGGAGACTACTTTGGGAGGAAATTGTTAAGGCCACAAGACACGATAACGTAGTAATTCTAGGGACTTTAACTTTAGTCAGATTGATTGGAATTTCATGACAGGGAATTTAGAATCTAACGACTTTTTAGAAGTAGTTCAGGATTGCTTTTTGAAGCAGTTTGTAACAGAACCTACAAGGGAAATAACCTACTTGACTTGGTTCTGGCAAGCAAGGAAACCCTTGTTAATAATTTAGAAATTACAGAGGAACTCGGCTCAAGCGACCACAAGTCAATTACCTTTAGCATTGAATGGATGTATGATAGTAGGGATAATTCAGTAATGGTCCCAGATTTTCGCTTAGCAGATTATAATGGACTTAGAGAACACTTATCAACTGTGGACTGGGGTGAAGAAGAGAGGTATCAATATGACAGTTTTCTTAACACTATACAGGCTGTCCAAAGAACATTTATCCCGTATAAAGAAATTAGATCAAGTAGAAATGACCCAAAATGGATGAATAATAGGCTCAAATATCTTTTAGGGCAGAAGAAAGGAATTTATAGGCGCATAAAAGAGGTGAGGGTCATCTTATAAATCAGTATACTGACATTAAGAGGGACGTTAAAAAGGGAATAAGAAAAGCTAAACGGGACTACGAAATTAAAGTTGCTAGGATTCAAAAACTAACCCAAAAAGTTTTTTCCAGGTTTATAGAACAAAAGTTAGGGATAAGATAGGTCCCCTTAAAAATAACTTTGGGCATCTTACTGACAAGGAGAATGATATGTGCTCTATTTTTAATAATTATTTTCTCTCGGTTTTCACACAGGAAGACATTAATAATATCCCAGTAATTAATTTTTACAGAGGCCCAGAAGAAGATAAATTATGTAATATCACAGTCACTAGCGAAATGATTATGAAACAGCTGGACCGACTGAAACAAAATAAATCGCCGGGTCCTGATGAGCTTTTGCAAGGGTTCTTAAGGAATGCAAAATGGAACTCTGTGAACCAATATCTAACATTTTTAATTTATCTCTTCAAACAGGTGTAGTGTCTGATATGTGGAAGATGGCTAATGTAATTCCTATTTTTAAAGCAGGGGACAAGTCACTACCGTCAAACTACCGCCCAATAAGCCTGACCTCAATTGTAGGCAAATTACTTGAGTCAATTATAGCTGATATTATTAGAAGCCATCTAGATAACCATAATTTGATTAATGATACCCAGCATGGATTCACGAGGGGCCGTTCCTGCCTATCTAATTTATTAACCTTCTTCAGTAAAGCTTTTGAGGCTGTTGATCACGATAAAGAATTCGATATTGTTTATTTAGACTTTAGTAAGGCTTTTGATAGAGTACCGCACCAGAGACTGTTAAAGAAAGTGGCAGCTCATGGCATTGGGGGAAAAGTGCTGTCATGGATCGAGTCATGGCTCACCAATAGGAAGCAGAGAGTGTGCATAAATGGGGTTAAATCCGAATGGGGACTTGTAACAAGTGGTGTTCCACAGGGATCAGTCTTAGGCCCATTGTTATTTATAATATATATCAATGACCTTGATGAGGGAATTACTAGTGATATGAGCAAATTCGCCGACGACACGAAGATAGGTAGGATAATTGATTCAAACATAGATGTCATAGAACTTCAGGAAGATTTAGACAAACTTAATTCGTGGTCAGAAAAGTGGCAGATGCAGTTCAATGTAGATAAATGCAAGGTTCTGAAGCTCGGGAGTGTCCATAACCCAAGCACTTATAAGTTAAATAACGTAGAACTTAGCCATACAGATTGCGAGAAGGACTGTGGGGTGAAAGCGCAACCTTAAACCAAGACAGCAATGCCTAAGCGTACGTAATAAGGCAAATAGATTACTGGATTTATACAAGAAGTTAGAAAGAAGTCCAGAGGTTATATTACAGTATACACATAAGCAGTACAGTCGAGCTCAGTTCTGTCTCCATTTACAGAATGGACTAAATTCGTTAGAAAACATTCAGCGTAGAATGACTAAATTAATACATAGCATTAGAAATCTTCCTACGAAGAAAGATTGAAGACCCTAAAATTACATTCACTTGTAAGACGTAGAATGAGGGAGACATGATCGAGGTATACAAGTGGAAAATGGGTATTAACAAAGGGGATATAAATAAGGTCTTGAGGATATCTCTCCAAGAGAGAACCCGCAATAATGGATTCAAGTTAGATAAGTTTAGATTTAGAAAGGATATAGGAAAGTATTGGTTTGGAAATAGGGTAGTTGATGAGTGGAACAGTCTGCCTAGTAGGGTTATTGAAGCTAGGACCTTGGGTAGTTTCAAATTTAGGTTGGATAAATTCATGAGTGAGAGGGGTTGGATTTGAGTGGGACTCGCGCATGAGTGGGTAGAATTGTCAAAGCTTATTTCTTGGGTAGCATTGAAAATTGGGTTGAGCAAATATTCTGTTAGTGGGACGGATTGTGAAGGACCTGCCTAGTATGGGCCAACAGGCCTGCTGCAGTGTTCCTCCTTTCTTATGTTCTTATGTTCTTATGATTCCAGGAGCCCAGCCCTGGGTCAGATTCGTCTGGTGCTTGCCTGGTCTACCAGGCTGTTGCTGCTGGCAGCCCACTGGCCTACTTATCCATCACAACCTGGTTAATCTGGTACTTGCTAGAGGTACTCCCTCAACTTTCCTCTGAAAAACTTTAACACTTACTCCGGCAGTTTCTAAAATCTTCTAGTAAGATGCTGAAAAAGTCTAGGACCATCGATGCTTATGTGTGTGTGTGTGCCACAGTAGTCACCTCCTCCCGTCGCCACAGTAGTCACCTCCTCCCGTCGCCACAGTAGTCACCTCCTCCCGTCGCCACAGTAGTCACTTCCTCCCGTCGCCACAGTAGTCACCTCCTCCCGTCGCCACAGTAGTCACCTCCTCCCGTCGCCACAGTAGTCACCTCCTCCCGTCGCCACAGTAGTCACCTCCTCCCGTCGCCACAGTAGTCACCTCCTCCCGTCGCCACAGTAGTCACCTCCTCCCGTCGCCACAGTAGTCACCTCCTCCCGTCGTCACAGTAGTCACTTCCTCCCGTCGCCACAGTAGTCACCTCCTCCCGTCGTCACAGTAGTAACTTCCTCCCGTCGCCACAGTAGTCACCTCCTCCCGTCGTCACAGTAGTCACCTCCTCCCGTCGTCACAGTAGTCACCTCCTCCCGTCGCCACAGTAGTCACCTCCTCCCGTCGTCACAGTAGTCACTTCCTCCCGTCGCCACAGTAGTCACCTCCTCCCGTCGCCACAGTAGTCACCTCCTCCCGTCGTCACAGTAGTCACTTCCTCCCGTCGTCACAGTAGTCACCTCCTCCCGTCGTCACAGTAGTCACCTCCTCCCGTCGTCACAGTAGCCACCTCCTACCATCACCACAGTAGCCACCTACCGTCGCCACAGTAGTCACATAAGAACATAAGAACATAAGAAAGGAGGAACACTGCAGCAGGCCTGTTGGCCCATACTAGGCAGGTCCTTCACAATCCATCCCACTAACAGAATATTTGCTTAACCCAATTTTCAAAGCTACCCAAGAAATAAGCTTTGACAATTCTACCCACTCATGCGCGAGTCCCACTCAAATCCAACCCCTCTCACTCATGAATTTATCCAACCTAAATTTGAAACTACCCAAGGTCCTAGCTTCAATAACCCTACTAGGCAGACTGTTCCACTCATCAACTACCCTATTTCCAAACCAATACTTTCCTATATCCTTTCTAAATCTAAACTTATCTAACTTGAATCCATTATTGCGGGTTCTCTCTTGGAGAGATATCCTCAAGACCTTATTTATATCCCCTTTGTTAATACCCATTTTCCACTTGTATACCTCGATCATGTCTCCCCTCATTCTACGTCTTACAAGTGAATGTAATTTTAGGGTCTTCCTCCTCCCGTCGTCACAGTAGTCACTTCCTTCCGTCGTCACAGTAGTCACCTCCTCCCGTCGTCACAGTAGTCACCTCCTCCCGTCGTCACAGTAGTCACCTCCTCCCGTCGTCACAGTAGTCACCTCCTACCATCGCCACAGTAGCCACCTACCGTCGCCACAGTAGTCACCTCCTCCCGTCGTCACAGTAGTCACTTCCTTCCGTCGTCACAGTAGTCACCTCCTCCCGTCGTCACAGTAGTCACCTCCTCCCGTCGTCACATTAGTCACTTCCTCCCGTCGTCACAGTAGTCACCTCCTCCCGTCGTCACAGTAGTCACCTCCTCCCGTCGTCACAGTAGTCACCTCCTCCCGTCGCCACAGTAGCCACCTACCGTCGCCACAGTAGCCACCTCCTACCATCGCCACAGTAGTCACTTCCTTCCGTCGTCACAGTAGTCACCTCCTCCCGTCGTCACAGTAGTCACCTCCTCCCGTCGTCACAGTAGTCACTTCCTCCCGTCGTCACAGTAGTCACTTCCTCCCGTCGTCACAGTAGTCACCTCCTCCCGTCGTCACAGTAGTCACCTCCTCCCGTCGTCACAGTAGTCACCTCCTACCGTCGCCACAGTAGCAACCTACCGTCGCCACAGTAGCCACCTACCGTCGCCACAGTAGCCACCTCCTACCATCGCCACAGTAGCCACCTACCGTTGCCACAGTAGCCACCTCCTACCATCGCCACAGTAGCCACCTACCGTCGCCACAGTAGCCACCTCCTACCATCGTCACAGTAGCCACCTACCGTCGCCACAGTAGCCACCTACCGTCGCCACAGTAGCCACCTACCGTCGCCACATTAGCCACCTACCGTCGCCACAGTAGCCACCTACCGTCGCCACAGTAGCCACCTACCGTCGCCACAGTAGCCACCTACCGTCGCCACAGTAGCCACCTCCTACCATCGCCACAGTAGCCACCTACCGTCGCCACAGTAGCCACCTACCGTCGCCACAGTAGCCACCTCCTACCATCGCCACAGTAGCCACCTCCTACCATCGCCACAGTAGCCACCTACCGTCGCCACAGTAGCCACCTCCTACCATCGCCACAGTAGTCACCTACCGTTGCCACAGTAGCCACCTCCTACCATCGCCACAGTAGCCACCTACCATCGCCACAGTAGCCACCTACCATCGCCACAGTAGCCACCTACCGTCGCCACAGTAGCCACCTCCTACCATCGCCACAGTAGACACCTACCATCACCACAGTTGCCACCTACTACCATCGCCACAGTAGCCACCTACCATCGCCACAGTAGCCACCTACCATCGCCACAGTAGCCACCTACCGTCGCCACAGTAGCCACCTCCTACCATCGCCACAGTAGACACCTACCATCACCACAGTTGCCACCTACTACCATCACCATAGTAGACACCTACCATCACCACAGTTGCCACCTACTACCATCACCACAGTAGACACCTACCGTCGCCACAGTAGCCACCTCCTACCATCGCCACAGTAGACACCTACCATCACCACAGTTGCCACCTACTACCATCACCACAGTAGACACCTACCATCACCACAGTTGCCACCTACTACCATCGCCACAGTAGACACCTACCGTCGCCACAGTAGCCACCTCCTACCATCGCCACAGTAGACACCTACCATCACCACAGTAGCCACCTCCTACCATCGCCACAGTAGACACGTACCATCACCACAGTTGCCACCTACTACCATCACCACAGTAGACACCTACCATCACCACAGTTGCCACCTACTACCATCGCCACAGTAGACACCTACCGTCGCCACAGTAGCCACCTCCTACCATCGCCACAGTAGACACCTACCATCACCACAGTTGCCACCTACTACCATCACCACAGTAGACACCTACCATCACCACAGTAGCCACCTACCATCACCACAGTAGCCACCTACCATCGCCACAGTTGCCACCTACTACCATCACCACAGTTGCCACCTACCTTCGCCACAGTTGCCACCTACTACCATCCCCACAGTTGCCACCTACCTTCGCCACAGTTGCCACCTCCTACCATCGCCACAGTAGCCACCTACCATCACCACAGTTGCCACCTACTACCATCGCCACAGTAGCCACCTACCATCACCACAGTTACCACCTACTACCATCACCACAGTTGCCACCTACCTTGGCTCGCCACAACCAACCCTCCACTTGGCAATACATTTAAAATCCTGACACATGACACATAATTTACACACAAAAAAAAAGAAACCCAAAGTTGTCTCCTTAATCACCATTAACTGTGACAGCAACAACTCGCCAAGGAAGATCTCTTTAATCATAAGATTATTATTCATCTCTCTCTGTCTCCCCTCCCCCCTGCTGGAAGGTGAGGAAGGGGAACCCTGACGCTGGTGAAGGGCTCTTGAACCATATAATTTTAGCTACCCCTCCCTTCCTATCAAACATGTTTAACCAATTTACCTAGGCGATGCATTACTCATACGGGTTTAGTGCTTCCCTATTAATAATAATAATTATGATGACGATGATATGATGATGATAATAATAATAACAATAATGATAATAATAATAATCGTCAGACAACCGGACACATTGTAAATATAATCGATCAAGAGGACAACCAATACAAATGATGACACAACCAGACAACCTGACTAGTTACACTGTAACTCTGGCGAGTTGTTAAATATCGTAGAATTTCCACTTAAAAATGCAGCCAGTGTACTTCCCACCTCCAGGAGTGTAACCTCCCCACCCCTCCATCAGAGTGCAGCCAGTGTACTTCCCACCTCCAGGAGTGTAACCTCCCCACCCCTCCATCAGAGTGCAGCCAGTGTACTTCCCACCTCCAGGGTGACCTCCCACCCTCCATCAGAGTGCAGCCAGTGTACTTCCACCTCCAGGACTGTAACCTCCCCACCCCTCCATCAGAGTGCAGCCAGTGTACTTCCCACCTCCAGGAGTGTAACCTCCCCACCCCTCCATCAGAGTGCAGCCAGTGTACTTCCCACCTCCAGGAGTGTAACCTCCCCACCCCTCCATCAGAGTGCAGCCAGTGTACTTCCCACCTCCAGGACTGTAACCTCCCCACCCCTCCATCAGAGTGCAGCCAGTGTACTTCCCACCTCCAGGACTGTAACCTCCCCACCCCTCCATCAGAGTGCAGCCAGTGTACTTCCCACCTCCAGGACTGTAACCTCCCACCCCTCCATCAGAGTGCAGCCAGTGTACTTCCCCACCTCCAAGGACGTGTATTCACCTCCAGGCTGACCTCCCCTCCATCAGAGTGCAGCCAGTGTACTTCCCACCTCCAGGACTGTAACCTCCCCACCCTCCATCAGAGTGCAGCCAGTGTACTTCCCACCTCCAGGACTGTAACCTCCCCACCCTCCATCAGAGTGCAGCCAGTGTACTTCCCACCTCCAGGAGTGTAACCTCCCACCCCTCCATCAGAGTGCAGCCAGTGTACTTCCCACCTCCAGGGTGTAACCTCCCACCCTCCATCAGAGTGCAGCAGTGTCTTCCACCTCCAGGACTGTAACCTCCACCCTCCATCAGAGTGCAGCCAGTGTACTTCCACCTCCAGGACTGTAACCCCCACCTCCATCAGAGTGCAGCCAGTGTACTTCCCACCTCCAGGAGTGTAACCTCCACCTCCATCAGAGTGCAGCCAGTGTACTTCCCACCTCCAGGACTGTAACCTCCCACCCTCCATCAGAGTGCAGCCAGTGTACTTCCCACCTCCAGGAGTGTAACCTCCCCACCCCTCCATCAGAGTGCAGCCAGTGTACTTCCCACCTCCAGGAGTGTAACCTCCCCACCCCTCCATCAGAGTGCAGCCAGTGTACTTCCACCTCCAGGAGTGTAACCTCCCACCCCTCCATCAGAGTGCAGCCAGTGTACTTCCCACCTCCAGGAGTGTAACCTCCCCACCCTCCATCAGAGTGCAGCCAGTGTACTTCCCACCTCCAGGAGTGTAACCTCCCACCCCTCCATCAGAGTGCAGCCAGTGTACTTCCCACCTCCAGGACTGTAACCTCCCCACCCCTCCATCAGAGTGCAGCCAGTGTACTTCCCACCTCCAGGACTGTAACCTCCCACCCCTCCATCAGAGTACAGCCAGTATACTTCCCACCTCCAGAACTGTAACCTCCCCACCCTCCATCAGAGTGCAGCCAGTGTACTTCCCACTTCCAGGAGTGTAACCTCCCCACCCTCCATCAGAGTGCAGCCAGTGTACTTCCCACTTCCAGGAGTGTAACCTCCCTACCCCTCCATCAGAGTGCAGCCAGTGTACTTCGCACCTCCAGGACTGTAACCTCCCCACCCCTCCATCAGAGTGCAGCCAGTGTACTTCCCACCTCCAGGACTGTAACCTCCCCACCCCTCCACCAGAGTGCAGCCAGTGTACTTCCCACCTCCAGGACTGTAACCTCCCCACCCCACCATCAGAGTGCAGACAGTGTACTTCCCACCTCCAGGAGTGTAACCTCCCCACCCTCCATCAGAGTGCAGACAGTGTACTTCCCACCTCCAGGAGTGTAACCTCCCCACCCCTCCATCAGAGTGCAGACAGTGTACTTCCCACCTCCAGGAGTGTAACCTCCCCACCCCTCCATCAGAGTGCAGACAGTGTACTTCCCACCTCCAGGAGTGTAACCTCCCCACCCCTCCATCAGAGTGCAGTAACTGCAGGACTCAAGTCCGGCTAATCGCTCTTCATGAACCCAGTCGTAAATGTAAGAAAGTGTTTCCTGACGCGGGTCTTAGTCATAAGATGACCCGCAGCCGGAGTTTTTGGTCGTCTGACCGAGGCCTTCCGCTGGCTTACCCCTCCACCCCCCATTAAAAACTGTTATGAATCAGTGAGGGAGTTTATAAATGACATCACATCTGTAGTATCCCCTGGCGATACATCCTTCACGCAGTGTCCACCAACCTTCCCCTGGCGATACATCCTTCACGCAGTGTCCACCAACCTTCCCCTGGCGATACATCCTTCACGCAGTGTCCACCAACCTTCCCCTGGCGATACATCCTTCACGCAGTGTCACCAACCTTCCTGGCGATCATCCTTCACGCAGTGTCCACCAACCTTCCCCTGGCGATACATCCTTCACGCAGTGTCCACCAACCTTCCCCTGGCGATACATCCTTCACGCAGTGTCCACCAACCTTCCCCTGGCGATACATCCTTCACGCAGTGTCCACCAACCTTCCCCTGGCGATACATCCTTCAAGCAGTGTCCACCAACCTTCCCCTGGCGATACATCCTTCAAGCAGTGTCCACCAACCTTCCCCTGGCGATACATCCTTCAAGCAGTGTCCACCAACCTTCCCAGTACTCTGGTTTTTGCCCATCAACCAGGAATAGAGCGGCTAATTCAACACATCAACCAGGAATAGAGCGGCTAATTCAACACATCAACCAGGAATAGAGCGGCTAATTCAACACATCAACCAGGAATAGAGCGGCTAATTCAACACATCAACCAGGAATAGAGCAGCTAATTCAACACATCAACCAGGAATAGAGCGGCTACTTCAACACATCAACCAGGAATAGAGCGGCTACTTCAACAGAGCAACATTCGGAACAGAGGAGTGGAAATGGAGAAGTTTGGGGAACACATAAAAACACTTGGAATAGAGAATACACCTCGGGCTTACAAATGCCTTTCTTGCCACGAATACACACAGCTGGCCACGAATACACACAGCTGGCCACGAATTCACACAGCTGGCCACGAATACACACAGCTGGCCACGAATACACACAGCTGGCCACGAATATACACAACTGGCCAGATATACACACAGCTGGCCAGGAATACAAACAGCTGGCCAGGAATACACACAGCTGACCACGAATACACACAGCTGGCCACAAATACACACAGCTGGCCACAAATACACACAGCTGGCCACAAATACACACAGCTGGCCACGAATACACACAGCTAGCCAGAAATACACACAGCTGGCCAGAAATACACACAGCTGGCCACAAATACACACAGCTGGCCACGAATACACACAGCTAGCCAGAAATACACACAGCTAGCCAGAAATACACACAGCTGGCCAGAAATACACACAGCTGGCCAGAAATACACACAGCTGGCCAGAAATACACACGGGCAGTCAGAATTATACATCAGCTTTACTGGGGCACAATCGGTGGGGAAGCTTGGTGGCCAACGTCCATAGTAGCGCCTCCCACATGGTAGCTATGGTAGGCCAACACACACAGCGTTCCCACATGGCAGTTATGGTAGGCCAACACACACAATGTTCCCACATGGTAGAAATGAACACATTTACCCCCACATGTTGGTACGTTAACACACAACTCTGCAAATAATAATTAACTACTAACGATGAACACAGTTCACAAACAGCTCATTTTCGAGACGAAGTTTAGGCGACGTTTCGATCGGTCCTGAACCCATTATCAAGTCGCTAAATGACGGAACTAACGTCACGGAGTCTTCGTTACCGCAAGTTACACCGCGACAGTACAGAAGTATACACAAATAACCCGCACACAGCAGAGAGGACTTTGTAAATGGTTCAAGTCGGACCGAAACGTCGTCGTAAGCTCCTCTCTCCTGCGTGTTGTTCCTGTATTGTTCCTGTCGCGATATTGTGTCTTTTTGTTTTTTTCTGTACAGAAAATAGTTTTTTTTTTATCCCTGCGTTTTTTTTCAGACCAAGAGCTGTGTTCTACGTCAGCTTAAAGTTTACCTTTGAGAGTTTCATCCGGCACCCTACTGAAACACGATCCACCAATCGATTTACACCCAGGAGCCAAGTACTAGAGTGTGCAGGGAAGCAAATACTGAGTTGGCTCAGTGTGGATTCGAACCTTGGACCCCTCGATTTCTAGAACCTTGGACCCCTCGATTGTGTGAACCTTGCACCCTTCGACTGCTAGAACTCTGGACCCCTCGAATGATATAACCTAGGGACCCCTCGATTGCTAGAACCTTGGACCCCTCGAATGTCAAAACCCTTGACCCCTCGACTGCCAAAACCTTGAACCCCTCGATTATAAGACAAATATCACATCATCTCTGGATTTTTTGAATCATTAAGTTGTTAGACATCAACTGCCGAAGAATGTGGCACTGAGCTAGGCACTAAGTTGTTAGACAAGATCTACTCAGGAAGACACTACGGCCCTTTTCTATGAGTGCGAGGCGGAAGCCTGTTAAACATTTTACACTCTGACAGGATTGCTGGTCCGTTCTTACTAATAAACACGCAAGTTGAAAGGTCAGTCTTGCAAACTTCTACATTAACTCAATACACAATTTATTTCGCTCTTGCATGTTCCCTAACAGTTCCACATTCGTCTAATACATCCTTTCCATGTGATGTAAATGGTCTTGAAAACCGAGAACTTTGTGGCCGGCAGGATCATCTTTCACACCTCTACCAGGATTTCTTGCTTCCTATCTGGCATAGTGAGTTGTCTTCATGCTGGGGAAATGTTCTTGATCAATGTTGAATGAGCACTTGTGCAACATTTGGGAACCTTTACCGAGGGGTCCCAAATGTTGCACAGGTTTCTCATTCTTCAACATCATTTCTAATTTCAGATGACTGGTCTAAGACCGGGTCGCAGGAGCGATCAAGACTACGGACACTTTACATACGAAGGTGAGGGGACCAGTATATAAATGATAGGGGGGACAGGGACGGGACAAAGAGAGAAAGAAAGAAGGAAGTAGAGAAGTAGTGATAGAGGTAATGCTGGTAGTGGTAGTAGTAGCAGAAGTAGTATTGGTAGTAGTAAGTAGTATGAGTAGTGGCAGTGGCACATGAGACAGAAAATAAATAACATGAACAACACACAATAAAGAATTGACCGTTCTGGAATTTATTGAAAAGAGGTTATTAAAAGAGCATTATCAATTAATTCTTATGGATCATAATACAATTTTAACTCAGATACATCTCTTATATTTCCGTATCAAAATATATGATAATTGACTGTCGCGTTACTGCCATGTTTGTTTTGAAAGTTTAATGTTCAGAAATTAGCGAGCTAAAATGGACTGCAAACACGACTGCTGACACGTATGTTGACCAAGACACGACTGCTGACACGTATGTAGACCAAGACACGACTGCTGACACGTATGTTGACTAAGACACGGTTGTTGACACGTATGTTGACCAAGACACGGTTGTTGACACGTATGTAGACCAAGACACGGTTGTTGACCCGTATGTAGACCAAGACACAGTTATTGACACGTATGTAGACCAAGACACGGTTGTTGACACGTATATAGACCAAGACACGGTTGTTGACACGTATGTTGACCAAGACACGGTTGTTGACACGCATGTAGACCCAGCCAGACACGGGTTGCAGAGAAAGCTTTCACTGGGGCAACGTATCGCTGTGTTAAGCTTCAATAATTTATGAGTAATGGCTGTCATTTAAAAACTTCTACCCCCTCTGTGCGACTTTGCCAAATATTGTACAAATAGTCTGGGAATCTCTTAGTGAGGAAACGTTTCTCCAGCCAGTGGCTTCTTCAGTCCATTACAGAGAATAACAGTGGAAGGAGAGGAGGAGGAGGAATTTGAGGTAATCAGTCCCTCAGCCTGGAGTCGATGTATTTAGTCCATCAGTCTTGAGAAATGTACCGTTCTTAGTCACATAATGATCCACAGGTGGAGCATTTGGTCATCTGACGGAGGCATTCCGCTGGCTTACCGGTCCACCCCGTTATAAAAATTATGGCTATGATTATAACCCGATGTAGTATACAGCATGTGTTGTTGTTGTTGTATGTTCGCCGGTACATCCGGCCCGGGTCTTCTCCAAATGGTGACCCGGCATGTGTGCGGAGAAGTGGCTTATATACTGCAGTCAGGTGAGTAGAAGCAGCAGGAGGCGGAGTCACCAGTGGACAAATCCACTAGTGTAAGTAGGTCATGCCTATAGGTTAGGCAAGCGTTGAGGAATTCCCTGTATCAAGATCCCAAGATACTGCTATGTCTGACACCTGTCAGATACCTATTAAGACTGAGGGAACGAACACTTCCCATCAAATTTCAAGGACTGATCACCTCAAACGACTCCTTCACGTCGTTCAATATACTGGACTGATAAAGCCACTGGTTGGCGAACCGTTTCCAAGATATAGATACCCAAGGGTCGCACATGTTACTTATTCATCTACCTCTTGAACCTTGTGATTAAACTTGGGTAGGCTCGCTTAACCTCATCTCCAGATTTCCAAGGAATAAATTTCCATCAATCTTCATTACCCTGAGGAAGACTGGAGCAAGTGATCAAACTCATTACGGCAGATTGATGGATCCATCAGCGAGCACCATTCAACACAATAAGCGGCGGCAAAAAGTTGAGGTTCAGGGCGCAGGGAGGTGACTGATGACCCTAGATTAAAGATCGAGTACAACTCCTCGTTTCAATACTCAATTAAGAAGACAGACACGTTCCAGAACAACGTTTCGCTCAGTGTAGAGCTTTAAACATGAGGTATAAAGCTCTACGCTGAGCGAATCGTTCGACAACATCCCCCCATAAAAGCTTGTTCTACAAACGTATGTATTTTATTCAACATTGTCGGCTATTTTGATGCCATAGTTAGTGTCAGGGCGCAGTTCATCCTCCTGAGTAACGTCAGTATTTAACTTCGGCTGACAACGTCAGGTGTGTGACGCTGACACACCCATAAAAACCGTCATTATTTCATAGTCTGCTCTACTGTCCGCTCGGTGAGGCTACATTTTCTGTCCGCATTTCCAAACTCTCTGTCATCTCTATGTATTATTACAGTTACTGGCCTCATATTATAGACTGACAGGTAATTTTTGCTAATAGGAGATAATCTAACCAACCTTAACCAAACCTAACCTAACCTATCTTAACCTAACCTAAAATACACATTACCTAACGCAATTTAACCTAACCCACTTTAACCAAACCAAACCTAACCTAAAATAACCTACTTTGACCTAACTTTACCTAATCTAAGCAATATAAGCCTATTAAAACGCATATTTAGTCATAAGTAAACTAGAATAATTGCTCCGCGATATGTCTGGAAAAAGAGATGGTCTGGGGAAATACAGAAAGTTAAAATATTGATGTGTATCACTGTTGGTGGGTGAATGATTGATGTGTATCACTGTTGGTGGGTGAATGATTGATGTGTATCACTGTTGGTGGGTGAATGATTGATGTGTATCACTGTTGGTGGGTGAATGATTGATGTGTATCACTGTTGGTGGGTGAATGATTGATGTGTATCACTGTTGGTTGGTGAATGATTGACGTGTATCACTGTTGGTGGGTGAATGATTGATGTGTATCACTGTTAGTGGGTGAATGATTGATGTGTATCACTGTTGGTGGGTGAATGATTGATGTGTATCACTGTTGGTGGGAGAATGATTGATGTGTATCACTGTTGGTGGGTGAATGATTGATGTGTATCACTGTTGGTGGGTGAATGATTGATGTGTATCACTGTTGGTGGGTGAATGATTGATGTGTATCACTGTTGGTGGGTGAATGATTGATGTGTATCACTGTTGGTGGGTGAATGATTGATGTGTATCACTGTTGGTGGGTGAATGATTGATGTGTATCACTGTTGGTGGGTGAATGATTGAGTGTATCACTGTTGGTGGGTGAATGATTGATGTGTATCACTGTTGGTGGGTGAATGATTGACGTGTATCACTGTTGGTGGGTGAATGATTGATGTTTCACTGTTGGTGGGTGAATGATTGATGTGTATCACTGTTGGTGGGTGAATGATTGATGTGTATCATTGTTGGTGGGTGAATGATTGATGTGTATCACTGTTGGTGGGTGAATGATTGATGTGTATCATTGTTGGTGGGTGAATAATTGATGTGTATCATTGTTGGTGGGTGAATGATTGATGTGTATCACTGTTGGTGGGTGAATGATTGACGTATATCACTGTTGGTGGAAGAATGATTGACGTCTATCACTGTTGGTGGAAGAATGATTGACGTCTATCACTGTTGGTGGAAGAATGATTGACGTCTATCACTGTTGGTGGAAGAATGATTGACGTCTATCACTGTTGGTGGAAGAATGATTAACGTCTATCACTGTTGGTGGAAGAATGATTGACGTCTATCACTGTTGGTGGAAGAATGATTGACGTCTATCACTGTTGGTGGAAGAATGATTGACGTCTATCACTGTTGGTGGAAGAATGATTGACGTCTATCACTGTTGGTGGAAGAATGATTGACGTCTATCACTGTTGGTGGAAGAATGATTGACGTCTATCACTGTTGGTGGAAGAATGATTGACGTCTATCACTGTTGGTGGAAGAATGATTAACGTCTATCACTGTTGGTGGAAGAATGATTGACGTCTATCACTGTTGGTGGAAGAATGATTGACGTCTATCACTGTTGGTGGAAGAATGATTGACGTCTATTATTCTGTAAGTTCACATAATGTTTTGTTAACGCTCCTTGCTCCTCCTCGTGTGCTCTTCAGTTACACTTGTTCCCCGTTTACTCTGTATTTTTTCTCGTTTACATATCCATCATCAGTTTTGTCCCTTCGTCCTTC
Source organism: Cherax destructor (assembly GCA_009830355.1). Taxonomy (NCBI): domain Eukaryota; kingdom Metazoa; phylum Arthropoda; class Malacostraca; order Decapoda; family Parastacidae; genus Cherax; species Cherax destructor. The sequence continues at coordinate 317,970 of WNWK01000429.1, read as the reverse complement.
TTCATTCACTGACCTATTGTTCTCTCTCTCTCTCACACATCAATCACAATCTCTCCCCTAAACTCCTGTTATCATTACATTATTAAATCTTTTTCTTTAATTCCTCTTCCTGCTTCTTACCCTTCCATCCACTACTTCCTCATTTCCCTACCATCTCTCACTGCATTCTTCCCCCCCCCTCCCTCTTCCTCCTTCCCTCTCTCCTCAAGCCTCTCTCTATATTCTCTCCCCACTCCTCAGTACCATTTTTCCATCTTTTCCCTGCCACTTATCTACATTTTCCCCTTCCTTCTCCTCCTCTATCATCTTCGCCCCTTCTTTCTTTCCTACTTCTCCGCGTATTATCCTTGTTGTTCCTCTCCCACCTGTACTTACCTATCTTCTCACCGTATGTTCTCCCAACTCCCTGTACTGGCTACCCTCCCTACCCTCTCACACATCTCACTTATCTACCTCTAAATGCCTCCCTCTCACCAGGCCAGTTCAACTAATCGACGTGAGAGAGAGAGAGAGAGAGAGAGAGAGAGAGAGAGAGAGAGAGAGAGAGAGAGAGAGAGAGATTTCTGCTATACTATCCTAACCTCCATTATCCAGACAGAAATTAATGCTCAGTTGACTGTATTGATATATTATAGACGGTAGGGTAATGTGATGTACGTGTTTCTTCTATGTATGTACTCTCTCTCTCTCTCTCTCTCTCTCTCTCTCTCTCTCTCTCTCTCTTTCTTTCTTCGCTCCTTTCTTTATTCTTTCCTCTTCCTTCGTTTACTTCATTTTTCCATCACCTCCCCCTTCCCCTCCCTCATCCTTCGCTCACTCCACCCTCCCTCTCCTGTCTGTTTTCACACCAGGTCCACTCCCCCTGCTAGTGCTCACTCTCCTGCCAGTGCTCACTTCCCCGCCAGTGCTCACTTCCCCACCAGTACTCACTCACTTCACCAGTGCTCACTTCCCCACCAGTTCTCACTCCCCCAACAGTACTCACTCTCACTTCCTGTGCTCACTTCCCCTGGCGGTGCTCACTCGCCCTGGCGGTGCTCACTCGCCCTGGCGGTGCTCACTCGCCCTGGCGGTGCTCACTCCAGGCTGGGTTCACATCTCCCGTGTCCTACCATTGATTACCCGCCAATACAGTTTGACAAATGATAACCTTTAGCGGTGTGCGCAGCAGCCCTGGCCAGACCTGTTCTCACCTCTCACCTCCCTCTCCCTCACCTCTCACCACACCTCCCTCTCCCTCACCTCCCTCTCCCTCACCTCTCACCACACCTCCCTCTCCATCACCTCTTACCACACCTCCCTCTCCCTCACCTCTCACCACACCTCCCTCACCTCTCACCACACCTCCCTCTCCCTCACCTCTCACCACACCTCCCTCACCTCTCACCACACCTCCCTCTCCCTCACCTCTCACCACACCTCCCTCTCCCTCACCTCTCACCACACCTCCCTCTCCCTCACCTCTCACCACTCCTCCCTCACTCTCCATCTCTCATCACGCCAAAAAATGTTACCTGTAGATCCAGTTCCTCTACCTGAAGTCTACCTGGAGTCTACCTGAAGTCTACCTGGACTCTACCTTGAGTCTACCTGGACTCTACCTGGAGGGTATTCTGGGGATGAACGCCTCCGCGACCCGGTCCAAGACCAGGCCTCTCTGGAACAGAGCCTGATCAACCAGGCTGTTACTGCTGGCCGCACGAAGTCCAATGTACTAGCCACAGCCACAGCTCTCTCTTGAAGGCAGCCAGGGGTCTATTGGTAATTCCCCTTATGCCTGGTGGGAGGATGTTGAACAGTCTTGGGCCCCGGACACTTATTGTGTTTTCTCTTAGTGTACCAGTGATGGTGCCCCTATTTTTCATTGGGGGTATGTTGCATCGGCTGTCAAGTTTTTTGCTTTCGTAGGGAGTGATTTCTGTGTGCAGATTTGGAACCAATCCTCTAGGATTTTCCAGGTGTAGATTACGATGTATCTCTCTCGCCTGCGCTCCAGTGAGTACAGGTCAAGTGCTTCCAAGCGTTCCCAGTGATTGCCACGCACAGCTGAGCATCCATGCCTCTCCCTGGTGGTTGACAAGTACAGTTGAACATCCATGCCTCTCACTAGAGGTTGCCACGTACATTTGAACATCCATGCCTCTCCCTGGTGGTTGCCACGTACAGCTGAAAATCCATGCCTCTCCCTGGAGGTTGCCACGTACATCTGAACATTCATGCCTCTCCCTGGTGGTTGCCACGTACATCTGAACATCCATGCCTCTCCCTGGTGGTTGCCACGTACATCTGAACACCCATGCCTCTCCCTGGTGGTTGCCACGTACATCTGAACATCCATGCCTCTCCCTGGTGGTTGCCACGTACATCTGAACATCCATGCCTCTCCCTGGTGGTTGCCACGTACATCTGAACATCCATGCCTCTCCCTGGTGGTTGCCACGTACAGCTGAACATACATGCCTCTCTCTAGAGGTTGCCACGTACACCTATATGTCGATCATCCATCTCTCTAGTGAGGCAGGGAGACTGCCCTGGCACTGATTGAATTTCAGAGAGATCACCAGCAATACCAACTTAATTATGAGAAATGACCAGCTACCGTGTCTGGTTTCCCTGATTCACGCTAACTGACTCTCACTCTACCTTCACACTACATCCTCACAAGTCACTCTACCTTCACACTACATCCTCACAAGTCACTCTACCTTCACACTACATCCTCACAAGTCACTCTACCTTCACACTACATCCTCACAAGTCACTCTACCTTCACACTACATCCTCACAAGTCACTCTACCTTCACACTACATCCTCACAAGTCACTCTACCTTCACACTACATCCTCACAAGTCACTCTTCCTTCACACTACGTCCTCACAAGTCACTCTAACTTCACACTACATCCTCACAAGTCACTCTACCTTCACACTACATCCTCACAAGTCACTCTTCCTTCACACTACGTCCTCACAAGTCACTCTTCCTTCACACTACATCCTCACAAGTCACTCTTCCTTCACACTACATCCTCACAAGTCACTCTACCTTCACACTACGTCCTCACAAGTCACTCTTCCTTCACACTACATCCTCACAAGTCACTCTTCCTTCACACTACATCCTCACAAGTCACTCTACCTTCACACTACATCCTCACAAGTCACTCTTCCTTCACACTACATCCTCACAAGTCACTCTACCTTCACACTACATCCTCACAAGTCACTCTTCCTTCACACTACGTCCTCACAAGTCACTCTACCTTCACACTACATCCTCACAAGTCACTCTTCCTTCACACTACGTCCTCACAAGTCACTCTTCCTTCACACTACATCCTCACAAGTCACTCTTCCTTCACACTACATCCTCACAAGTCACTCTACCTTCACAATACGTCCTCACAAGTCACTCTTCCTTCACACTACATCCTCACAAGTCACTCTTCCTTCACACTACATCCTCACAAGTCACTCTACCTTCACACTACATCCTCACAAGTCACTCGTCCTTCACAATACATCCTCACAAGTCACTCTACCTTCACACTACATCCTCACAAGTCACTCTTCCTTCACACTACGTCCTCACAAGTCACTCTACCTTCACACTACATCCTCACAAGTCACTCTTCCTTCACACTACATCCTCACAAGTCACTCTTCCTTCACACTACATCCTCACAAGTCACTCTTCCTTCACACTACGTCCTCACAAGTCACTCTCTACCTTCACACTACATCCTCACAAGTCACTCTACCTTCACACTACATCCTCACAAGTCACTCTTCCTTCACACTACGTCCTCACAAGTCACTCTTCCTTCACACTACGTCCTCACAAGTCACTCTTCCTTCACACTACATCCTCACAAGTCACTCTTCCTTCACACTACATCCTCACAAGTCACTCTTCCTTCACACTACATCCTCACAAGTCACTCTACCTTCACACTACATCCTCACAAGTCACTCTACCTTCACACTACATCCTCACAAGTCACTCTACCTTCACACTACATCCTCACAAGTCACTCTACCTTCACACTACATCCTCTACAAGTCACTCTACCTTCACACTACATCCTCAAAGTCACTCTACCTTCACACTACATCCTCACAAGTCACTCTACCTTCACACTACATCCTCACAAGTCACTCTACCTTCACACTACATCCTCACAAGTCACTCTACCTTCACACTACATCCTCACAAGTCACTCTACCTTCACACTACATCCTCACATGTCACTCTACCTTCACACTACATCCTCACAAGTCACTCTACCTTCACACTACATCCTCACAAGTCACTCTACCTTCACACTACTTCCTCACAAGTCACTCTACCTTCACACTACATCCTCACAAGTCACTCTACCTTCACACTACATCCTCACAAGTCATTCTACCTTCACACTACATCCTCACAAGTCACTCTACCTTCACACTACATCCTCACAAGTCACTCTACCTTCACACTACATCCTCACATGTCACTCTACCTTCACACTACATCCTCACAAGTCACTCTACCTTCACACTACATCCTCACAAGTCACTCTACCTTCACACTACTTCCTCACAAGTCACTCTACCTTCACACTACATCCTCACAAGTCACTCTACCTTCACACTACATCCTCACAAGTCACTCTACCTTCACACTACATCCTCACAAGTCACTCACAACTCACACCACATCCTTACAAAGGGGAAAGGCTTTTATGCTGAAGGGCTCTTGTTTTAAGGAATTGGAGCTACATGATATATATATATATATATATATATATATATATATATATATAAAATATGCAGTAATCGCGAACAAGCAATACAGGATGCAAAACAAGTAGGGCTAAATGATAGCTTTAGGTCTTTCGTGTTGCAATCAACACATCATCAAGAGCTTGCAATGTTGCAGAAATGAGTAGGAAGTTCAAGCAACATGAAAGTCCTAGAACTATCATTCAACTCCCCCTGTGGTTATTATATATATATTTAAAATATAGTTAGATGATGGAGTGAGGTTGTGGACTCAACCTCACTCCGCCTACCTTGGCTCTGGTACTTTCTCCCTCCCTCCCTCTCTCCCACTCTTCCTCCTCTCTCCATCTTCCTCCCTCTCCCACTCCTCCCTCCCTCTCTCCCACTCTTCCCTCCCTCTCCAGCTGTATACAACACATTGGTGATCCAGCACTAAAAACAGTAATTGAATCAAAGCAGCCTAACACTCTACAACACTTTACTGTGCCCACCATAACTTTCTCTTTACTGAAAAAAGACAGCAAAAGTCACAAAATAATTTAAGAAAGCCAGGATAAACCAAGAAAAAAATTGAATAAACCAGCATATCAAGATGAAGTAAATGAGTAAATAAAATATTAGAATAAACCAACATATATCGCAAAATAAATTAATATACCATCACATCACAAAATAATTTAATAAATCAGCAAAAATCACAAAATAAATAAATCAACATATCACAAAACAACTGAATATCATCAGCAAAATAAAACAAAATAATAACACCAGCAAAACACTACTTTTTTTTCTTAGTTAAATCTGGACAATAACATCAGCTGAAGAGGACCCCAGAAAAGGGTCGAAATATACAGATGAATCAACGTCCTGTGTTTCTCGCTCCAAGTGGTATTTATTATTGAGAATAAAACAACAGCGTTATCCCAATACAATAAAAGACCGGAATATATCGAATGCAGCTTAGATAAAATATAACCGGCTACATAACCACGAAATAATTGAAATAAAGCCAACCTAGCAGCAGGAAATAATAAAGCCAACATAGCAGCAGGAAATAATAAAGCCAACATAACAGCAGAAAATAATAAAACCAACATAACAACAGAAAATAATAGAATAAAGCCAACATAGCAGCAGGAAATAATTAAAATAAAGCCAATATAGCAGCAGGAAATAATTAAAATAAAACCAACATAGCAGCAGGAAATAATTAAAATAAAGCCAACATAACAGCAGGAAATAATTAAAATAAAACCAACATAGCAGCAGGAAATAATTAAAATAAACCAACATAACAGCAGGAAATAATTAAAATAAAGCCAACATAGCAGCAGGAAATAATTAAAATAAAACCAACATAGCAGCAGGAAATAATTAAAATAAAGCCAACATAGCAGCAGGAAATAATTAAAATAAAGCCAACATAGCAGCAGGAAATAATTAAAATAAAACCAACATAGCAGCAGGAAATAATTAAAATAAAGCCAACATAGCAGCAGGAAATAATTAAAATAAAGCCAACATAGCAGCAGAAAATAGAATAAAGCCAACAAAACAGGAGAAAATAATAAAGGCAACACAGCAGCAGCAAAAAAATAATAGAATAAAGAAAACATAGCAGCTGAAAATAATAGAATAAAGCGAGCACAGTGGGAGGGAGCTAAACAAGGGCAAGAGCGGCAGTTCTGTATCGTACTACACAATACTGGGTCCCTAGTTAGGCAGATCCTGTGAGCTGCTGGCGTTGTGGAGTCTAGGGTGGTGGTGTTGTGTGGTGTTGTGTGGTGTTGCGTGGTGGTGGTGTTGCGTGGTGGTGGTGTTGCGTGGTGGTGGTCTTGTGTGGTGGTGGTCTTGTGTGGTGGTGGTCTTGTGTGGTGGTGGTGGTGGTCTTGTTTGATGGTGGTGGTGCTGGTGGTGGTCTTGTGTGGTGGTGGTGTTGCTGGTGGTGGCCTTGTGTGTTGGTGGTCTTGTGTGGTGGTGGTCTTGTGTGGTGGTGGTGGTGGTCTTGTTTGATGGTGGTGGTGCTGGTGGTGGTCTTGTGTGATGGTGGTGTTGCTGGTGGTGGCCTTGTGTGGTGGTTTTGTGTGATGGTGGTGGGGTATGATGAAGGTGGTCTTGTGTGATGTGTAATGAATGTAGTCTGGTGTGGTGAGGGGTGATGAAGATGGTGGTGGTTTCGTGGGGTGATGGTGGCTTGTGGTGGTTGTTGTGATAGTGATGGTAGTGGATGTGCTTGTAGTGATGGTAGTAGTTATAGCTATGGGAGTAGTGGATGTAATGATGGTTGTGGTTGTATTTGTGATGGGAGTGGATGTGGTTGTAGTGATGGTAGTGGATGTGGTAACGATGGTAGTGGATGTGGTTGTAACGATGGTTGTGGATGTGGTTGTAACGATGATAGTGGATGTGGTTGTAACGATGGTTGTGGATGTGGTTGTAACGATGGTTGTGGATGTGGTTGTAACGATGGTAGTGGATGTGGTTGTAACGATGGTAGTGGATGTGGTTGTAACGATGGTAGTGGATGTGGTTGTGACGATGGTAGTGGATGTGGTTGTAACGATGGTAGTGGATGTGGTTGTGACGATGGTAGTGGATGTGGTTGTGACGATGGTAGTGGATGTGGTTGTAACGATGGTAGTGGATGTGGTTGTGACGATGGGAGTAGATGTGGTTGTGACGATGGTAGTAGATGTGGTTGTGACGATGGTAGTGGATGTGGTTGTGACGATGGTAGTGGATGTGGGTGTGACGATGGTAGTGGATGTGGTTGTGACGATGGTAGTGGATGTGGTTGTGACGATGGTAGTGGATGTGGTTGTGACGATGGTAGTGGATGTGGTTGTGACGATGGTAGTGGATGTGGTTGTGACGATGGTAGTGGATGTGGTTGTGACGATGGTAGTGGATGTGGTTGTGACGATGGTAGTGGATGTGGTTGTAACGATGGTAGTGGTTGTTGTTACAGAAATTAAAGTGTTAGAAGTAAACAGAAGAAAAAATATAATGAAGGGAGTACATTATCAAGACACACTACTGAACACAGAAAAAAACAAGTGACAAGCAATACGAATCACCCAGTAGAAAATTCCATATAAATTACCTCAACCAGTCGCCTTAGAAGTGTGTTAATTCTTGCAATTTAATTAACCTTTCGAGTCATGTGCTGTAAATGCCAGAAGATGAATTCATAAAAATAAGACTGGCAGAGGAGAGAGAGAGAGAGAAGAGACGAGCACACACACCGTCAGAAGGGATGACACGGCTAGTTTATGCTTTTAAAATCCATCTCGAGCAATTAGTCAGCATTACAGGTTGGATGGTAAACACATCTAAACTCCTAGTTAAGTCTGCCCTCTGGTGTAATCCCGTGTTTGTTGACATCTGTACACAGGTCAACCAGTACACACACACACATGTACACAATAAAGAGGTACACTGTTGGAATACAATCCAGGCACAAGGTGCTATAATCCAGGCACAAGGTGCTATAATCCAGGCACAAGGTGCTATAATCCAGGCACAAGGTGCTACAATCCAGGCACAAGGTGCTTAATCAGGCACAAGGTGCTCAATCCAGGCACAGGTGCTACAATCCAGGCACAAGGTGCTACAATCCAGGCAAGGTGCTAAATCAGCACAAGTGCTCAATCCAGGCACAGGTGCTCAATCCAGGCACAAGCTCAATCCGGGCTGTAATCCAGGCACAAGTGCTACAATCCAGGCACAAGGTGCTACATCCAGGCACAAGCTGCACAATCCAGGCACAAGGTGCTAAATCCAGGCAAGTGCTACTCCAGGCACAAGTGTAACAGGCTGCTCAATCCAGGCACATGCTACAATCAGGCACAAGGTGCTACAATCCAGGCACAAGGTGCTACAATCCAGGCACAAGGTGCTACAATCCAGGCACAAGGTGCTACAATCCAGGCACAAGGTGCTACAATCCAGGCACAAGGTGCTACAATCCAGGCACAAGGTGCTACAATCCAGGCACAAGGTGCTCAATCCAGGCACAGGTGCTCAATCCAGGCACAAGTGCAATGATCCAGGCCAAGGTGCTACAATCCAGGCACAAGCTGCTCAATCCAGGCACAAGGTGCTCAATCCAGGCACAAGCTGCTACAATCCAGGCACAAGCTGCTACAATCCAGGCACAAGGTGCTACAATCCAGGCACAAGCTGCTCAATCAGGCAACTGCAATCCAGGCACAAGGTGCTACAATCCAGGCACAAGGTGCTACAATCCAGGCACAACGTGCTACAATCCAGGCACAAGCTGCTACAATCCAGGCACAAGGTGCTACAATCCAGGCACAAGCTGCTACAATCCAGGCACAAACTGCTACAATCCAGGCACAAGCTGCTACAATCCAGGCACAAGGTGCTACAATCCAGGCACAAGCTGCTACAATCCAGGCACAAGGTGCTACAATCGCCGACAACAAATCTAACTCTACAACAGATTAAACATTGAAGTGACACCACGAACATAACTGGTCTCCTGTAAATACAAAAATTACAAAAAAATCATAATTAAACACACAAACATACTATGAAGAGAGGTATTGTTGACATAGCTCTGAGCCAGTAACTACAAATAGGTAATTACATGAGGCCAAGAATCAATGAACAGAGATTGATTCCGTTTAGGTAAGGTTTGTCTGGTAAATGGCCAAGTGTTTTCTGACCCGGGTTTTAGTTAAATGATGACCCGCAGCTGAAGCTTTTGGTCACCCGACCGAGGCCTTCCCGGTCCACCTCTTTAAAAATTATTGCTAAATAGCAGACTGAGAAACATCAACACAATAGGAGGAAGATGCTCAGTGATCTGTGCACATCAAGTCATGACACCTGACAATGTATCATTTGGTAGCTAACAGAAAGATGGAAATCACCTAAATGAAATTAATATACATGCCAGGAGATATGTAGACAGCTCTGACATAAAAGTAGATATCCTAGACTAAAGTATAGTACTGGATAAGATATTTAGTAGTTGAGGTAGCAAGAGGAGTGGCTTCAACATCGACAGCCAGCGTGGATTTAAGCGAGGAAAAACATCCTGCCTAACGAAAACCCAGTGGGATGTTTATATACCCGTTGTAGTGTGTATGGGTTCGTGTTTGAGTATGTATCTGTGGTTACAAGGGGTCGATTAACAGCTCTTGGCCCGCCTCTTCGCTATCGACCGGTTTCTAAATTCTTAGCCTATAGTTATATCAGTACTGAATTCATCCTCACAACCTTCCTCATGCAGATCATTCCACTTCACAACTACCCTAAAAGTAAGGAAGAATTCCCTGACCTCTCTAGTGAACATTCTCGCTTATAGCGTCCATCTGTGTTACCTTGTCCCTGGCCCTCTCATATAGCCCTGCAGACTTCCCAGGTTTTGCTAGAGTTCGTCTCTTGTTTAATTTTATTTAACATCATCCACAAGCAGCGATAAATAAAATTCAGTTACCTTTGGCATTTCGTTTACATATATATCAAAAACAGTCCGGTTCTAGAAATGATCCTTGTGGCACCTCATTCGCCACTCTTATTCATTCAAAATATATACTTCTTCCCCAATCATCATTGTTGTCTGTTCCACAAGCATTCTTTGATTTTCTGTAGTGCATCAGCTTATCGAACGGCCTTTGCTATGATGCGGTGTCGAGAAAATGTACACCTCTTGGATACAGAGGTGAAATGTTGACAGGTATGAGTAGACACTATTTACAGAACAAGCTTTTACTGAGGCAACGTTTCGCTTAGAGTTTAGCTTTCTAAATCTTTATCAGGGAACCGTAGTCCCTCTAAAGGCTTGCTCTGCAAACTGTGCCTTTACACCCATCGTGGCTCATCAATACCTCTATATGAACCAGCTGGAGCAGCCTGGACCTCCTCAACACATCCCACCACAGTTCTTGTTTCAGTTAATTAATCCTAAGCTTATTTCTTGAAGTTCTTTGTAACACTGGATACAAACATTATGTAGGAAAATTTCAAGTGTGAATGATAATTAGGGAAGACCAGCGTAGAATAAATGTGAATGAAACCTTGACCTCAAAGGCCTGCAGACCAGGAAAACCTTTTAATTCTGCGAGTTAATGACTTCGTCGCTCTGCGTGAGGCTTGCTGACTATTATAAGAATTACTTAGAATAAATTGTTGCTTGCTGGGAGTCCTTTGAAGTGTGTTTTCTTTGACGAGGTGGGAAGCAGTCAGCGAAGCGGTTAATATAATTTCTGATATATGATACTGGGGCTACTAACCTGACAGCACAAAGCATCTATATTTGAAATCCGAAATAGATAACTACAATTTCTATTTGATTTCACCAGTTAACACATAGTCAGTACCTTACCAGAAGGGTGGATTAGCTTATGATTATTATTATTATTGAGAAACGTTAAAACTACAAGCGTCATACAGCACCTGAGGAACTTGAGGTCAATCAAATTTATTCGGGGAAGGGAATGTTAGCTCTAATTCCTTGGATCAACAACCCATCATCAGTACCAAGGCAATCCCTTGCAATTTTGCCTTACTGATAACCAGAGTAAAGTTACTAGTTATAGTGGCAATTAGTCGACGTCCCATTGGATAAAAGAGACAGACTACTTGCTGACGAGACTCTGTGACAAGGACAACACAGGTGCAAGAATTATCTAATGAGTGAACATGTAACAAGCTGCCAGGAGACCCTCCCCCTCTCTCTCTCTCTCTCTCTTTATTATATATATATATATATATATATATATATATATATATATATATATATATATATATATATATTGCAAGACAACCACTATGAAAAAATAGAGGAATTCCAAGCGCTTTCGTGACTACTCACGAAAGCGCTTGAATTCTCTATTTTTCATAGTGGTTGTCTTGCATATTTTGATATCACCTGTTTACTGTGATCTCTTTGCAAAAAAATATATATATATATATATATATATATATAAAAAAATATTGGACCTTTACGTGCAATTGTAATTGTTTTTACCTTGAATGTGAATTTGTATGGTAAACTTAAGCTCAGTGTGGGTGCTTTTTGCCTCAGAGCCTGATAACAATAGTTTACAAACATGCAAATATTTACATACACCGAACATGTTTCATTTGTGTGGTGATAAATAATTATCTTGCAGCTAAAGTTATAGTGTAAATATGGATTGATACATCACATGCCATCCCTGACATTATGGACTCTGTTAAACTCAAGTGGGATTATGTGTACGCCATTGCAGTCAGATTTACCATCAGAGAACAAGGTGAAATTGAATCTAAATGGCATACCGTGGAAACTGAGAACAAAGGCACAAGGCTGAAGAACAAACTTTTATTGGGAACATTTCGTTCCGAATGACCTGATACAGCTCAAGACAGAGCGAAACGTTCTGTCTTTTCTTCATTAGAAGAAACCGGCTGTCTCGTGAGTACTTAATGGGTGTCGCCTACCTTACACCTATAGATGAGGTAGAACACATGAGAACACGTGTTAAAAGTTCACCTAGAGATGAGGTAGAACAAATGAGAACACGTGTTAAAAGTTCACCTAGAGATGAGGTAGAACACATGAGAACACGTGTCAAAAGTTCACTCAGTGGAGTGATCCTAATTCGAACCGGTGTTCTGAGATTACCAGCCGCTCGTCTTAACCACTGAACTACAGAGGATCAAATGGGTTTCCCAACCAGAAACTTGGGCAGGTTGGTGATGGCCAATAACTGAGACCACATCGCTACTTATTATGGAGAAACCCCGACTCAACAAAAGAACCCCAACATAAACACCACCATATCAGGGTAATGTCAGCACACAAAAGTAGCCACACCACAGCATCAGAGGGACTGTCCACTTTACTGCAATTCCCAGATGGTATTTAAACAATTTCCTCGGGAGTTACAACCAATTTGTGCAACAGGTGGTGGTGCCGGGACGAAGGTCAGGTGTGTTTGTTGCATTGGTGGGAGTCTGCAAGTATTGCTTCCTACCACCGGGAGAGGAATGAGGTATACTTTTTTTCTCCAGGTTTTTCCATACGCTCCTGCAGACTTATTCACCTTAAGTGTAAGTACCTGAGGGCTAGCTAGCCACTGGTGGCGTCGCAATTGGGAAAATGCTCCAGTCTTCGTGGAGATCATACCCGCTGCGCCGGCCAGTGTGTCGCAATCCATGTTTCCCGACCAGTGTGTTGCTACTGGTGCAAGCTGGGACACAACAACAGTGTAGATGGCTCGTTCAACTTGCTCTCGATGCTCACGTCCATGAATGCCGCGTGAACACGAAGAGGTGACCCATAAAACACAAGCTACACATCAAGAGGATCCAGCAAGCACACCTGCGTTACCTTCACTTGTCTCCCCTCACCTACAAGCTGCACCCAACACTTGTGAACTAAAATATATCACCGTTGAATGTGTGACAGAACCAGTGCTAGAATAAAAGAGCAGACCTTCACTGACACACTCTGTTTCACTCTAAGTAGAGCTTCGACTAATCAAATTACTTGGTAAAGCTCTGCTTTGCGCGAAATGTAATCTAGTGGGCAAGTGCCATCCAACACAAGTAGCGGTGGTGACTGTGAGCGTTCGTTTAGCGAAGGTAATCAGCTTTGATCTAAGAGATGCGAGGGTGTAGTATTCACTGGGTGGGTGAATACTGAAGACTATAAGAGCCAGTCATACCAGACGTTCACAAGGTGTACACGAAAGTCATGGATGAAGAAATAAAAATTGTTAACTATTTAAGAGGCACGTAAGTTCCCAAGTCTTCTAATAACATGTTCATTTTTCCACTATAATCTACTTTGTCCATAATTACTATCGCATTTGCTTTGTCTGTTTCGTAAAGTGAAGTCCAGGATCTTTCCTTAATTCATGGCATAACTTAACAAATCTTTGAGGACAATTGTTTTGCAGAGGTTTGAGCACAGCTTACACCTCTGCAACACTATTGTCCTCAAAGATTTGTTAAGTTATACCATGAATTAAGGAAAGATCCTAGACTGCACCTTAAGAAACAGACAAAGCAAATGCGATAGTAATTATGGACAAGGTAGATTATAGTGGAAAAATGAACATGTTATTAGAAGACTGGGGAACTTACTTGCCACTTAAGGCCTTCCTTCAGGGATACCTAACTGTTATACTGAAAGTAAGACTAGAGAAGGAAATGCACTGAGGGGGATACTACACCATGACAAAAGAGAATGAGACACTTGTGCAACATTTGGGAATCTTTACTGAGAAAACGTTTTCGCCAGGCAGTGCCTTCGTCAGTCCAATACAGAGAAGAACGGTGGAAGAAGAGGAGGAGTTGCAGGTGATCAGTCTCTCAGCCTGGCGAAACGTTTTCTCAAATAAAGATCCCCAACTGTTACACCAGAGTCTCATTCTTCAACTTGTCGGTTCTGAACCATTTACATTACACGTGTCATAAGAAGCTGTGGAGAGACATTTACATCATACGTGTCATAAGAAGCTGTGGAGAGACATTTACATCACACATGTCATAAGAAGCTGTGGAGAGACATTTACATCACACATGTCATAAGAGGCTGTGGAGAGACATTTACATCACACGTGTCATAAGAAGCTGTGGAGAGACATTTACATCACACATGTCATAAGAGGCTGTGGAGAGACATTTACATCACACGTGTCATAAGAAGCTGTGGAGAGACATTTACATCATACATGTCATAAGAGGCTGTGGAGAGACATTTACATCACACGTGTCATAAGAAGCTGTGGAGAGACATTTACATCACACATGTCATAAGAGGCTGTGGAGAGACATTTGTATTTTTCATAAATTGTGAGGGAGGTGATTGTATATATTTATTTTTGTAAGTATAATTCTGCATCGTAAGTATATTATATGAATTATATTTTTTTCAGTATTAATAGGACGCAGTGAAAATATATTTATGTTTTTCCATTCCTAGATTACTAAAATGGAATTAGTGGTTATATTTTGCAGGAATTATTTTACACGTTGTTGTATAATTTAATTATTAAGTTGAAGAGACGTAGTAAATTGTGAGTACACATCGTGGCTTCGCAGAACACAAAATGGTAAGCTGGTGTGCGGGGTTACAGTTATATTTTAATGCTAAAAAGTTCCTGGAGAGCGAAACGTTGCCACAATACAATGTCATATTAGTTGCACTTGTGTCCTCTTATCTATTGTCGACAATTCTATCAACATTATCACACTTGTATCTGCCAGGGGCGGGGGGTTGAGGGTATGTGAACTTCAATATATTATCATTTCCCAGGAAATATGTGAAACAAGAAATCAAGAAATATGAAAGAAAAAGCCAAATCAAGACGTTCTACATTTCAAATTTATGAATTATTAAAATTTTATTAAGGGAAGAGAGGAGGAGGGCCCTAAATACTACACATTACAATCCCATATCTGTCAGACTTAATATGCTACTTAGGTACAATTTATTAATTTTATATGTAATTAAGTAAGGTGCTTTAAGAAATGAGGAGCGAGTAGCATTTACATTAGAGTCGAGAAGTGAGTTTGCAATATGTGAGTACATATCTGTGAGGCGCTCAAAGGCAGGGGGCAATGAAGAAGTTGAGGTGTCAGGGTTTAATAAAAAACAGTTTTTTTTTGAAGACTATACCAATTAAACCCCTGGTTGTCTTCAAGAGGGAGCTGGACTGATACCTGAAGTCAGTGCCGGATCAGCCGGGCTGTGGTTCTTACGTTGGACTACGTGCGGCCAGCAGCAACAGCCTCGTTGATCAGACCCTGATCCACCGGGAGGCCTGGTCATGGTCCGGGCGGCGGGGGCGTTGACCCCCGGAATACCCTCCAGGTATACACACCAAGAGGTGCATATCTCTCGGTGTATATATACTAGGAATGTATTTTAGTCTCTATTTTAGGACTGGTGGTGCACAGGTGATGTGGAGCCTTAATGACCCTCGTGGAGTAAATGACCTTTAAACCTAACACCATCCACAGTATTATTAGGCTCATTTGAACTACTACATCAAAAATATTTTCACAAACTCCCTGAAGCTGTGATAAACATATGAGAAACTTTGCAATAGATTAATGGAAGGAAAAAGTCTCGTTCCAACATAAATAAAAGCACAATAAAAAACACTTAAAAAGCGCTGCATTTACAGTACACATTCATTTAAGCAGTACAAATGGAACACAATACAATTAAAAATACCTTTAATATTAGTTAATTAATGTTTGTGTCTGCTGGTGCAGCAGAGAGAAGCTTCATGACCACTGGACAGAAAACACTTTGTAACTGCGACAAGAAGACAATAATAAAGTCAACAATATCTACTACCAAGCTTTTCTCTCTCTTTCTTCTTTTACACAGGGTTTTACAAGGTTAGGGTAAGGTTTCTAACTTTTTTTACAACCTAAGAGCTGTTACCTACATCAACTCTCTCTCTCTCTCTCTCTCTCTCTCTCTCTCTCTCTCTCTCTCAATCTAAATCTGCTGTTCTTTCACCGCTCACCGTTGATTAACTGCTAACTTTTTCATCATATCACAAGCGATGCAAGATAATAGCAAATGTGAGTGAGAGAGAGAGAGAGAGAGAGAGAGAGAGAGAGAGAGAGAGAGAGAGAGAGAGAGAGAGAGAGAGAGAGAGAGAGAGAGAGAGAGAGATCACAATCATCAAAGGAATAACCAGGACCGTAAAGATTTAGTTTGCCTTCCTGCCATTTATTTAGAAGGAGAGTTGGTGCCGGGACCAGTGTAAGAGAGGGTAAGTTTGAGCAATAGTTTGATTCTTCTCACATCATAATAGTATATGATATCCACCATCATCTTGCACTCCATACCCTACTAATCGTCCATCTCCCTCTTACAACCCACTCTCCCTGCATCCTACAATAACCTGCAGCGCTGTATAACCCCTGTGGTTTAGCGCTTCTATTTGATTATAATAATAATAATATATGATGGACATAACATTTATTGTTGATCTGTTGAGAACATCTTTGGTGAGGTAGCGTGGGTGTGTTGACCAACCTCAAGACTACACGTTCATGTGTGTGCATGATGCAGCAGGTAGCACCTGTCTTCCCTAGTCATGTGTGTGTGCATGATGCAGCAGGAAGTACCTGTCTTCCCCAGTCATGTGTGTGCATGATGCAACAGGAAGTACCTGTCTTCCCCAGTCATGTGTGTGTGCATAGTCGACTACTGCAGCAGAAGTATTTGTCTTCCCTAGTCATGTGTGTGTGCATGATGGACTACTGCAGCAGGAAGTACCTGTCTTCCCTAGTTATGTGTGTGTGCATGGTGGACTACTGCAGCAGGAAGTACCTGTCTTCCGTAGTCATGTGTGTGTGCATGATGGACTACTGCAGCAGGAAGTACTTGTCTTCCCTAGTCATGTGTGTGTGCATGGTGGACTACTGCAGCAGGAAGTACCTGTCTTCCGTAGTCATGTGTGTGTGCATGGTGGACTACTGCAGCAGGAAGTACTTGTCTTCCCTAGTCATGTGTGTGTGCATGGTGGACTACTGCAGCAGGAAGTACCTGTCTTCCCTAGTCATGTGTGTGTGCATGGTGGACTACTGCAGCAGGAAATACTTGTCTTCCCTAGTCATGTGTGTGTGCATGATGGACTACTGCAGCAGGAAGTACCTGTCTTCCCTAGTCATGTGTGTGTGCATGATGGACTACTGCAGCAGAAGTACTTGTCTTCCCTAGTCATGTGTGTGTGCATGGTGGACTACTGCAGCAGAAGTACTTGTCTTCCCTAGTCATGTGTGTGTGCATGATGGACTACTGCAGCAGAAGTACTTGTCTTCCCTAGTCATGTGTGTGTGCATCATGGACTACTGCAGCAGAAGTACTTGTCTTCCCTAGTCATGTGTGTGTGCATCATGGACTACTGCAGCAGAAGTACTTGTCTTCCCTAGTCATGTGTGTGTGCATGATGGACTACTGCAGCAGAAGTACTTGTCTTCCCTAGTCATGTGTGTGTGCATGATGGACTACTGCAGCAGGAAGTACTTGTCTTCCCTAGTCATGTGTGTGTGCATGATGGACTACTGCAGCAGAAGTACTTGTCTTCCCTAGTCATGTGTGTGTGCATGGTGGACTACTGCAGCAGAAGTACTTGTCTTCCCTAGTCATGTGTGTGTGCATGATGGACTACTGCAGCAGGAAGTACCCGTCTTCCCTAGTCATGTGTGTGTGCATGGTGGACTACTGCAGCAGAAGTACTTGTCTTCCCTAGTCATGTGTGTGTGCATGATGGACTACTGCAGCAGGAAGTACCCGTCTTCCCTAGTCATGTGTGTGTGCATGATGGACTACTGCAGCAGAAGTACTTGTCTTCCCTAGTCATGTGTGTGTGCATGATGGACTACTGCAGCAGGAAGTACTTGTCTTCCCTAGTCATGTGTGTGTGCATGATGGACTACTGCAGCAGGAAGTACTTGTCTTCCATAGTCATGTGTGTGTGCATGGTGGACTACTTCAGCAGAAGTACTTGTCTTCCCTAGTCATGTGTGTGTGCATGGTGGACTACTTCAGCAGAAGTACTTGTCTTCCCTAGTCATGTGTGTGTGCATGATGGACTGCTGCATCAGGAAGTACTTGTCTTCCCTAGTCATGTGTGTGTGCATGATGGACTACTGCAGCAGGAAGTACCTGTCTTCCCTAGTCATGTGTGTGTGCATGGTGGACTACTGCAGCAGGAACTATCTTGCAACAACCATCTCAGAGCAATTACGTAACGGTTCGCTTCTGACTCTGAACCGAGTCTGTCTATTGAAAATCATTTCGACACATCGCATTTCGAGACCTGTCGCAATGATTACTCGTTAATCCCAACAGACAATCTAGAAATATTAATATACTTTAACTTCAATCCTTCACTCGAGGTTACATGTACTTTAAGTACAAAGTTCTTGTAATTATATTATCGTACTAAAACTTAAATAAGTAACCTATCGTATCAAAATTGTGTCGGAATTTAAAAAAAAGTATTTATACTTTTTCTTTCATTTGCACTTGACAATAAATTGCTAAAGAAATGCCTGTCTATCTGAAGGCCCATTTACCTGCCTGCCAGCCTATATAAACGCCCGTTTACCTGCCTGCCAGCCTGTGTGAAGGGTAATTAATTGCGTGCCTGACTGTCTTCTTGAATACTTACCTAAATGTTTGCCTACACACCTGCCTTTCTGAAAGCCTGTGTACCTGCTAGTCTGCCTGTGTGACAGCCTGCCTTCCTGTTATTCACCCATGCTCTCTTCCTCGAAGAGAATTCAGTCATATTAACAGCCGTTTATCCCGAGAACTGTTCTGAACACGGCTAATTACTCCGTGAACTATAATTGCTCAAGATTTGCCGGGAGCAAACAAGTTGACCTAAATACTCGTCAGTAGCGTTGCAGAGCTCACACACACACACACACACCAGTAGCGACCAGTGAAGAGGCGGGGACAGGAGCTGTGAATCGACCGCTGCAACCATAATTAGGTGAGTACAACTAGGTGAGCACACACATACACACGCACACACACACAGATGTATCCCTGTTTGTTAATGGTGTAAACTGATGAGAAGAATAAAAACAGACGAGGAGAGGGGAAAAGGTTGCAAATGGATCTGGGTAAACTGCAAATTGGTCAGATAAGTGGTTGCTTGAATTCAACCCCGGCAAATGCAAGGTCGTGAAGATCGGGGAATGGGACAGAAGACCGAACACGGATCATAGTCTTGGGGAGGACAGAGGTTGTGGACCTCGCTCTAAGATAAAGTATTAGGGGTGAATATAGTCAATGCTCGCCTGGCAAATTCAAACGTGATTTTCTTGGACCTCAACAAAGAGTGTTTCCGGGCACTTTATACAACACATGTCAGGCTCATTTTGGAGTAAGCAGTTCTAGTATGGAACCCGTATCTGGAGGAGCATATTAAGAAACTGGAGGAAGTGCACAAGTATGCAACTATGTCTGTTCCTGAGTTAAAGACATGAGCTATGAGAAGAGGCTAATGGAACTGAATCTAACGACACTGGAGGATAGAAGACCCAGGGCAGATAACCCAGCATACAAAATACTTAGGGGATCTGATAGGGTAGACGGACAGGCTATATGAAAGGAGAGAAACGGGAATTTGGGGACACAGCTGGAAGTTAAAGAAACAGGTGAGTCATAGGAATGTCAGGAAGTATTTCTTCAGCCTCAGGGTGGTCCGAAAGTGGAACAATCTCGGTGAAGATGTGGCAGAGGTAAGTTCCTGTAAGAGCAGGTACGATAAGACCCACGAGGCTAGCGGTAAGTTGAGAGGCGGAGCCAGGAGCTAAGACTCGACTCCTGCAGCCACATATAGATACACACACAATGTCACAGAGGGACTCTCAAGGCATGATCCTGGATGTCGGTGAAGGATACCTGACACTAGGAAGTGAACCTATCCTCCCCTTCCCTTGATCAAACCTGAGTCCTTCCTATGTCCCGGGTGTTATATGACACGTATGGAGACAGGGTGAGAAAACAGGGAGTGAGCGAGAGATAGTGAGGGTTATTTGTGTATTGTTCCAGTCACGGTATTGTGCCTTTATGTTCTTTAAGAGACGGTAGAAAGGAGAAAGAGGAAAGAGAGAGAGAGAGAGAGAGAGAGAGAGAGAGAGAGAGAGAGAGAGAGAGAGAGAGAGAGATGGGATGGAAGGCCGGGTACAATCTGAGGTCCTTCAGAACAAGCGTATGTAAATCTCAGACACAAGATCTTCTGGACCACTACTGCACTAGACCGAACTTGCTCCGTGTAACTCTTAACAAGGAAACACACCTATATATATATATATATATATATATATATATATATATATATATATATATATACAGCTCCAGGGAATGAGAGGTAATCATTTATGGGGGATGGTAACTCCAATTCCTTGGATGAAGAGCTCTTAATAATAGGACCATAACACGCAGATTTCAGTTTTTCCATCGCTAACACCACCACATTTCAGGCTAAAAAAAAATATTATCAATTTAATAGCAGAGTTAATTCATTTTTAAAAATTTATTTTGAATTTAATCATGAACTAGCAAATCTGACGCACAGCGGAATGTTGATAAATATAACATCACTGTGCGTACCTTTGTACTTGTTAGGTAAGTGTTATAGTATAAGCTATATGTATGTACTTATATATATATATATATATATATATATATATATATATATATATATATATATATATATATATATATATATATATATATATATATATATAATAGGGTCCACCTCTAGTGCAAATTGTGGGACCCATAGCCTCGGAGAAGTGGATAAAAAGGCTTCAAGGAAGAATATATATATATATATATATATATATATATATATATATATATATATATACTAAAATATTAAATGCATTATACCAGTTTCAGCTTCTGGACCTGTCTCTATAACCTGCCACTCGTGCGCCCTGTCATATCTAGTCTTGAAACTATGAATGGACTCAGCCATTGAATCCACTTTGTGATTACCATCAGGCTGAAGAATGCTTCCTGACTCACCTGTTTCTTCAATCTTCATCTGTGCTGTGTCCACCTCCCTACTTTACCAAGAGGTCCACCTTGATAGGCTATTTTGCTTCCAGCAATTAATTCCTAATCACCATAAAAAACACAAAGTGCACAATACGTTTCGGTCCAACTTGAACCATTTACCATATTAATTCATGCTTATACATACGCACACAAATACGCACATACATAGTCAGATGAGCGCACACATATGTATATACTATTATACGCTCCCGCATACATACCCATAATGCAGAAATTTTATCATAAAATTCTTGGGCTATATACGGTATATACAAGAGCTGAGTCCAGTGACGTCAGAATACAGAATATCAGAACATATAACGTTAGAACGCAGAACGTCAGAGCACAGGACGCCAAAACAAAGAACGTCAGACGAAAGGTCAAAACAGTGAACGCTAGAATACAAGTGACATTCTCACCCAATCGCCTCTATATTCCCATATATATATATATATATATATATATATATATATATATATATATATATATATATATATATATATATATATATGTACATTTAAATGCAGTACAAAATTTTTATAGCGGGTGTCAGTGACAAAAATAGCAGCGTTGCTATTCCAGAAGGCACAATAGGCTTTAATATTGGCCCGCATGTTGGCGTGATGTGCCTGTCCCCGTGCAGCACTCTCGTAATAGCCGGAGCTCCTCTCAGGCCTCAAATACACAATCAATTGTTTATGGCTATTTTGTGCCTACTTCTGCCCTGATGATATTCATCCAATGATGCTAGTTGACACACGCGGTTTATAACCCCTACACAACAACAAACCCGATGCAGGAAGATGAGAACAACACAGACGCAATACAAATTATAGAAAAAGTAGCCGAGAGAACAAGCAAGACCGAAACAAAGCTACTGACTGAAGGTGATTTCAATCACAGGGAAATAGACTGGTAGAACTGACCCACGAACTGTGACCCACTAACTGGGACCCGCATTGAGGGCCACAAGCATGGAAAGCTAAATTCACGGAGGCAGCAATCAAAAATTTCATGACCCAAAATGTCAAAGAAGCCACATAAGAGTGAGACGCAGGAGACGAAGCAATAACACTGGCAGGAGCTGAGGCTTGACCCCTGCAAACACAACTCGGTGAGTACACACACTCTTTCCGAGAAAGATTTTTTTGGATATTTCCATGAAGACAGAGTGTGACTGACTAGGCATTACTTGCGAAAGCTCTGAAATAAATTTTAATTACAATAAATCACAAAATCATCTCGACTGGTAAATAATAATGGTTTCTAGAGCCACTCAGATCACTTCCGTGTCTGGCAGAAACAATCCCTTGTGTGCCAGTCACTCTGCCGCTCTTCTGAGTGCCAACCCAGCTATCACTGAGTCACTGCTGACGTGCTGAGTGCCAAGCCAGCTATCACTGAGTCACTGCTAACGTGCTGAGTGCCAACCCAGCTATCACTGAGTAACTGCTGACCTGCTGAGTGCCAACCCAGCTATCACTGAGAGTATGAGAGACTATTAACAATATTGTATATCACTGCGGATATTTTGAAGACCTCTTGTAAAAACTCTTCACATTTTAACATAATAAACCCTGGACCACTTCCACCAATCAAATCGTTAATCGTTTGTTTAAAACGTTAATAATTTGTATTTAATCAAGCATGACTGTGACGCGCACGCGCTATAATTAAAGATGTAACTGTTACAGAGGCAGTAAGAGGCGGAGCAGTAACAAGACAAAGGCAAACAATGTGCTCTAGTTTAGCTAAGCTGCGGCCCAACAAATTTGCCAGAGGCGAGAACAGAGCTTAGTCAGCGAGTTAGGGGTGAAGGCACGCTGTTTGTGTGTGTGCTCACATATTTGTACTCGCCTGTTTCTTGTTACTAGGATCGATTCTCAGCTCCTGGCCCCGCCTTTAAACTTGCCAATTTTCAGTCATTTCCTCGGAGCCTCTTGGGCCTTGTCGTACCTGCTCTTAAAACTATGCATGAGGCCTGCCTCCACCACTTCCTCATCAAGATTCTTTCACTTCCCAGTCACTCTGAGACTGAAAAAATACTTCCTAACATTCCTATGGCTCATTTGCTTCTTAAACTTCCTGAATCCCCTGGGTCTTCTGTCCTCCAATGTCATTAGAATAAATTCCGTTAGCCTCTCCTCGTCTACCTGCTACCCGGAGTCTACTTGGAGGGTGTTCCGGGGGTCAATGTCCCCGCGGCCCGATTCATGACCAGGCTTCACGGTGGATCAGGGCTTGATCGACCAGGCTGTTACTGCCGGTCGCACGCAATCCAACGTACGAACCACAGCCCGGCTGGTAAGGTACTGACTTTAGGTATCTGTCCAGCTCCCTCTTGAAGACAGCCATGGGTCTATTGGTAATCCTCCTTGTGTATGTTGGGAGGCATTTGAACAGTCTTGGGCCCCTGACACTAACTGTGTTATCTTTTAGTGTACTAAGGCACCCCTGCTTATCATTGGGGGGATGCTGCAAAGTCTTTAGCCTTCGTAGGGAGTGATTTCTGTGTGCAGATTTGAGACTAGTCCCTCTAGGATTTTACAGGTGTAAATTATGATGTATCCTTATCGCCTGCGTTCTAAGGAATACAGGTCAGGGGACTTCAAACGGCCCTTGTAACTAAGGTGCTTGACTGTATTTACACGTGCAGTGAAAGCTCTCTGTATACTGTCTAGATCTGCAATTTCGCTTATCTTGAAAGGGGCCGTTAGTGTACAGCAGTATTCCAGCCTAGAGAGAAATAGTGACTTAAAGAGGATCATCATTGGCTTGGCATCACTTGTTTTTAAGGTTCTCATTATCCATCCTAGTACTCCTGAACACGGGAAGAATCGTTGCACATTTCTTCACTTTCTCCAGCTTTTTAGCATGTTTTTCCAGGCACGGTTTCCATACTGGTGCTGCGCACTACAAGATAGGCTTCATGTATATGTGTGGGGGGTAAAGGATGAGAAAAAGGAAGGGTTGAGGGAGGGGAGCAGGCAACAACCAGCAAGGATAATTACCTCACAGCTCCAGCAGCAAATCAACGTTGTCAGGCGGTGCTGTGCCTGTACTGTGTGAGTCAATACACACACCAGTGAATTAACGTTTGTGTGTTGTCCTTACCAGATATATTTCTCTGTGGACAAGGACGAATATATAACAATATCAATGGTATTAATGGTGAAGTAGCTTGCATTTATTGTGGCCCTGGGTTGTAAATAGTTTAATGGAGAGAGAGAGAGAGAGAGGGGGGGGGAAGGGAAGGGAGGGGGGAAGAAAGTTAATCGTGGAGATAATATGAGAGATGATGGTTGCTCAGAATGTGTATGGGTGGGTGAGGCTGCAAGCATCCAGGGATTGAGGCAGCTGGCCAAGACGGAGGAGAGGAAGGCAGCCAACTGAGCATCGTCCTCACAGTCTCCCATCAATCAGGAATCGAATTCCGCCATGTGATTGGCGGTCATGTGAGAGGAGACAGAGGAAGCTGTGTATGGCCCTTCTCACAGCCTTCATACGTAGAAGAAAGGTAAAGCTAGTGTGGAGATAGATAGATAGATAGATAGATATAGATAGATAGATAGATAGATAGAGAGAGAGAGAGAGAGAGGTGGAAGACCGAGAAGGAGCTGAGACGGTGAAGAAGGAAGGGGGGGTTACGGTGGACGTAAGATGGAAGAGGAAATATTGAAGGCGAGGAAGGAAAGAGGTGGTAGAGGTGAGGAGGGAGAGAGAGAGAGAGAGAGAGAGAGAGAGAGAGAGAGAGAGAGAGAGAGAGAGAGAGAGAGAGAGAGAGAGGAAGGGAGGGAAGGAAGACAAGGAGCGAGGTGAAGAAGAGAAGTGAGTGGGCAGGGAAGGAGAGTAACAAGAGAATTTAACTTTGTCTCCAGAGAACCAGGGTCACTGAAGGATAACGCAGGTCGCTATAGACAGGAAATGAAAGGGAAATGTAAAGGAAATGATGAGAAAATCGGGGAAATGAGAGCAAATGGCAGGAAATTTCAACTCATTCAATCGACAGCATGCAGTGAAATATGATAATGAATGATTACAACAATGTATAACTGAATTAAGTTATTAATCGTGTTAACTAACACAATACAACCTGATGCCCACAAATCTGCAGTGATAGCTTCGATGTGAGATGTTTAACCAAGTAGTAGTAGTAGTAGTAGTGGTAGTAGTAGTAGTAGTAGTAGTAGTGGTAGTAGTAGTTGTATTAGTATTAGTGGTAGTAGTAGTAGTAGTAGTAGTAGTGGTAGTAGCAGTAGTAGTAGTAGTAGTAGTAGTGGTAGCATTAGCAGTAGTGGAATAGCAGCAGCAGGGCAGCAGCAGTGGCAGCAGCAGCAGATTAGTGGCAGCAGCAGCAGTAGCAGGGAGTAGCAGAGCAGCAGCAGCTAGCATTAGGGCAGCAGCAGCAGAGGGAGCAGCAGCAGCAGCACTAGACAGCGGCAGCAGCAGCAGCAGCAGCTGGCAGCAGCAGCAGCAGCAGAGCAGCAGCAGCAGCAGCAGCAGCAGCAGCAGCAGAGCGGCAGCAGCAGCAGCAGCATAGGGCAGCAGCAGCAGCAGCAGGGCAGCAGCAGCAGCAGCAGCAGCATTAGCGGCAGCAGCAGCAGCACTGGCAGCAGCAGCATTAGATTAGTGGCAGCAGCAGCAGCAGCAGCAGGGCAGCAGCAGAGCAGTGGCAGAGCAGTGGCAGTAGCAGCAGCACAGTGCGTAGCAGCAGCAGCAGCAGGGCAGCAGCAGCAGCAGCAGCAGCAGCATAGCGGCAGCAGCAGCAGAGCGGCAGCAGCAGCAGCAGCTACAGTACAGCGGCAGCAGCAGCAGCAGCAGGCAGCAGTAGCAGCAGCAGCAGCAGCAGCAGCAGCAGCAGCAGCGGCAGCAGCAGCAGCAGCACATGCAGCAGCAGCAGCAGCAGTGGCAGCAGCAGCAGCAGCAGCAGCATAGTGGCAGCAGAGCAGCACCGGCAGCAGCAGATTAGCATTAGTGGCAGTAGCAGCAGCAGTGGCAATAGCAGCAGCAGTGGCAGAGCAGGGCAGTAGCAGGGCAGAGCAGAGATTAGGGCAGCAGTAGCAGCAGGTGGCAGCAGCAGAGAGATTAGGGCAGAGCAGAGAGAGCAGCAGCAAGAGCAGCAGCGGCAGCAGCAGCAGCAGTGGCAGCAGCAGCAGTATAGTGGCAGCAGCAGCAGTAGTAGAGGAGCAGCAGTTAGCAATAGCAGGGCAGCATCAGCAGCGGCAGCATTAGCAGCAGCAGCAGCAGAGAGCAGCATTAGTACTAGCATGGCAGCAGCAGAGGCAGCAGAGCAGATTAGCATAGCAGCGGCAGAGCAGCAGCAGCAGCTATTAGCATTAGCAGGGCAGCAGCAGCAGCGGCAGCAGCAGCAGCAGCAGTGGCAGCAGAGGCACATTAGCATTAGCAGTGAGCAGCAGCAGCAGCAGCAGCATATGCATTAGTAGTGGCAGTATTAGTAGTGGTAGTATTAGTAGTGGTAGTATTAGTAGTGGTAGTATTAGTAGTAGTAGTAGTAGTATTAGTGGTGGTAGTAGTATTAGTGCAAGACACAAAGATGTGGTTTTATCAAGTCACAAACCTACCTGGGCAAAGACTACCTGAGTATATATAGGGTGGAGAATGTTGGTTGATAAAACCCACTGTGTGGGCAAAACGTAGTCAATAAAGGATCGCATTATACTGCATTTCTGCCTACTTTTCCCATCGTGTCGGTATTTTATACCATTTATCTCTACACAAGGATGGTAGCGAATCTCTGGTAGATGGAGTGGGCAGCAGAGTAACGACAGAATCAGCAGCAGCAGCAGCAGTAGCAGTAGCAGCAGCTGCAGTAGCAGTAGCAGTAGCAGCAGCAGTAGCAGCAGTAGTAGCAGCAACAGCAACAGCAACATCAGCATAACATTAAGTTTTACATACAGCGATTTTTGTAAAACATTTATTTTTATTATTAAGTGTCTCCAAAAAAAGAAGGGGGGGGTGCGTATACAGTGGCACTTCCCTGATTACTTTCTCGTACCTTCTCTTCTTCTTCCACTCTGCAGTTTTCACGTGGTAACTTTGAGACCATCTTGGGATCCACCTCAATCATTCACTGTATATTTTAGGTAAAAAACAAGAAGCCTGGGGTTATTATTCTGGAGCTTACATCATTATTTTCTCAATTATGTTACTATTTGTGCAGGTTATGATACTCAGCCTGGTATACGAGACACGATGAGTGTTGAACGGGGATATACCTATCATATGAAACACAAGTTGAGTTTTGAAATGGGGATACCTTTATCAAAGAAGACAGGGGTTGTGTTGAAAGGGGATACCTTTATCAAACAAGACAGGGGTTGTGTTGAAAGGGGATACCTTTATCAAACAAGACAAGGGTTGTGTTGAAAGGGGATACCTTTATCAAACAAGACAGGGGTTGTGTGTTGAAAGGGGATACCATTTTCATACAAGACAGGGGTTGAGTTTTGAAAAGGGGGATAACATTATCATACAAGACAGGGGTTGTATGCTGAGAGGTTGATACCTTTATCATACGAGACGAGTGAGGTATTTCTAAGTACAAAACGCTCATTTGGACACCTGAATTTTTTTACTAGGTTCCCAGCGTCAATTTCTTGACGTTTTACGTCACTGTAAATACCATTTTCTTGATTCTAATAAAAGCTTTGATGAGGTTAGGCTATGTTGCGTTCAGTTAGGCTTCATAAATCTAAATAATACATATATTAGAATTAGCACAATTATTACTCGTAGTGCTGTTTGAGAAAGACACGTAGGCAAACACTAGGACATGTAAATATATCCTAGTTTTTCTTAACCAATTCGTCGGTATCTATTACCAAGGTTTATACCGGTAACAATGCTAACTACAGTATATAACTGCTAATACTACCTATCACTGAGAACCCTTAATGGTAATCTATGGAGAGAATCATTACTCCTCATTAGTGGAAACTATAATTAACGCTGCTTGCACTATTTAAAGGTCAATGTTTGTTGTCACACAGGACTAATACAGGTTAGAGAGAGAGTAATGATATGAAATCACTGAGATAATAAGATAAATGTTAGAGAAAGAGTGTAAGGGAGATTACGACTGGTCAGTACTTAGTGGCAGTAGCAAGGTGAGGGGTTGCAAGGTGAGGGGTTGCAAGGTGAGGGGTGGCAAGGTGAGAGGTGGCAAGGTGAGGGGTGGCTATGTGAGGGGTTGCAAGGTGAGGGGTGGCAGGGTGAGAGGTGGCAAGGTGAGGGGTGGCAAGGTGAGGGGTTGCAAGGTGAGGGGTTGCAAGGTGAGGGGTGGCAGGGTGAGAGGAGGCAAGGTGAGGGGTTGCAAGGTGAGTAGTTGCAAGGTGAGAGGTGGCAGGGTGAGAGGTGGCAGGGTGAGGGGTGGCAAGGTGAGGGATGGCAAGGTGAGGGGTGGCAGATGACAGGACTGAACACCCACCATCATCATAATGATAAAAATGCTTTCAAATGAGATGATGAAGGTAACAGCTTTTAGCTTGTAAATAAAGTTAGGAACCTTAACCTAACCTTGTAAAACCCTGTGTAAAATAGAGAGAGAGAGAGAGAGAGAGAGAGAGAAAGTTACATTGCGCCATATTATTCATAGCGATCCAGAGAAAACAAATCCGACTGTCAATCTTAATGTCAGGTTCAGTCTATTATCATTATTAATTATTATTATAAATATTATTACTATAATCAACAATCATCATCAAGGGCAGAGGTAAACTCGCAGGGCATCAAACAGCGCCAGGGTAATGGGAAGAAACAAGGTTCGATACAAGGAAGGGAAGACTAGGTTATATTCCGTACATCAAGAACCCGTCAGCGGTGTGAAGGAACCTGCCTTCAGGAAACAACTTCCCTCAACTTATACACTAAACATTGTAGTGCCTTTGCTTCCTTGCAGCAACACAGCTGAAACTGGCTTCTCTTATGTTTCACAGTACTTTCTAAGGTTCTGTTGTGTTTCACAGTACTTTCTAAAGTTCTCTCTCGAGGCAAAATGGATTCACGTTGCTAAATTACCAAGTCTGAATCACTTAAAGAAGTTTTTTTCTTGGCGTGATTCTTCTCTTGTGTTCTTCCCGAAGTTGTCTGAGAATCTCAACTTTTGGGAGGGATGGTGGTGAGGTTGTAGGGATGGTGGTGAGGGTGTAGGAATGGTGGTGAAGCTGGAAGGATGGTGGTGAAACTGGAGGGATGGTGGTGAGGCTGTAGGGATGGTGGTGAGGCTGTAGGGATGGTGGTGAGGCTGTAGGGATGGTAGAGAGGCTGTAGGGATGGTAGAGAGGCTGTAGGGATGGTAGAGAGGCTGTAGGGATGGTAGAGAGGCTGTAGGGATGGTAGAGAGGCTGTAGGGATGGTAGAGAGGCTGTAGGGATGGTAGAGAGGCTGTAGGAATGGTAGAGAGGCTGTAGGGATGGTGATGAAGCTGGAGGGATGGTTTTACTAGGTTGGAAATAAAGAAAGATTAAGTAACGCACCTGTACTCACCTAGTTGTGGTTGCAGTGGTCGAGTCACAGCTCCTGGCCCCTGTGTGTGTGTGTGTGTGTGTGTGTGTGTGTGTATGTGTGTATGTACTCACCTAGTTGTGGTTGCAGGGGTCGATTCATAGCTCCTGGCCCCGCCTCTTCACTGGCCGCTACTGGGTCACTCTCCCTGCGCCATGAGCTTTATCATACCTCTTCTTAAAGCTATGTATGGAGCCTGCCTCCACTACATCACTTCCTGTGTATGTGTGTGTACTCACCTAATTGTACTCACCTAATTGTGGTTGCAGGGGTCGAGACTCAGCTCCTGGCCCCGCCTCTTCGCTGTCCGCTACTGGGTCTCTGCTCTCCCTGCTCCATGAGCTTTACTTCGTCTTAAAACTATGTATGGTTCCTGCCTCCACTATATCTTTCTCTAGACTATTCCACTTCCTGACTACTCTGTGGCTGAAGAAATGCTTCCTAACATCCCTTTGACTCATCTGAGTCTTCAGCTTCCAGTTGTGTCCCCTTGTTTCTGTGTTCCCTCTCTGGAACATCCTGTCACTGTCTACTGTGTATGTGTATGTACTCACCTAGTTGTACTCACCTAGTTGTGGTTGCAGGGGTCGAGTCATAGCTCATGGCCCCGCCTCTTCACTGGCCGCTACTGGGTCACTCTCCCTGCGCCATGAGCTTTATCATACCTCTTCTTAAAGCTATGTATGAAGCCTGCCTCCACTACATCACTTCCTAAACTGAATAAATACTTCCTAACATCTCTGTGATTCGTCTGAGTCTTCAACTTCCAACTGTGTCCCCTTGTTGCTGTGTCCCATCTCTGGAACATTCTGTCTCTATCCACTTTGTCAATTCCCCTCAGTATCTTATATGTTGTTATCATGTCCCCCCTATCCCTCATGTCCTCCAGTGTCGTCAGGTCGATTTCCCTTAACCTCTCCTCGTAGGACATACCCCTTAGCTCTGGGACTAGTCTTGTTGCAAACCTTTGCACTTTCTCGAGCTTCTTCACGTGGTTGGCTTAATGTGTGTGTGGGTGTGTGTGTGTGTGTGTGTGTGTGTGTGTGTGTGTGTGTGTGTGTGTGTGTGTGTGTGTATGTGTGTGTGTGTGTGTGTGTGAAATATTCATCAAATAAAACGATGATTAAAGACGTAACACAACAGATGAAAGTGTTAAAAGAGAATATTGACATCAACATGACCTGCCCTAACATCTTCCCCTCCTCCCCCTCCCCCTCCCCTCCCCTCTCACCAAAGTGTCAAGCATGGCGACAAAAACTGCAGTACACCCTGGCGGGAATGAGTGAGAACACAGTGTCAACAACACGAGGTAAACACCGCCCCACACCTGACGTCAACACTAGCCAGACAAAACAAAATATGAGTCAGTAAACAAATGCATTGCCAGTAGGAGCGAGTGATCTTGTAATATTACCAGAACCTGATGACCAAGTAACCTAACCAAAGGCGGACTACCTTGCGCAGTATTGCCACAATCTGTCGAGATGACGCAAGTTTACCAGAAGGATTAGAATATTGTTATTCGTCATGTAAAACGCTAAATCCGTGTGTGTCATTCAACGCAAGTAGTGGTGGAGACTCCGAGAAGCACAGGGTGCGCGAGCACACACACACACACACACACATGGCGCAGGGAGAGTGACCCAGTAGCGACCAGTGAAGAGGCGGGGCCAGGAGCTATGAATCGACCCCTGCAACCACAACTAGGTGAGTACAACTAGGTGAGTACACACACAAGGCTAGTTCCACAACTCAGGGGTCTGTCCTATGAAGAAAGGTTGAGGGAAATAGGACTAACAACACTGGAGGAAAGAAGGGTCAGAGGAGACATGATAACGACATACAAAATACTGCGGGGAATCGACAAGGTAGACAGGCACAGGATGTTCCAGAGAGGGAACACAGAAACAAGGGGACACAACTGGAAGCTGAAGACTCAGATGAGTCAAAGGGATGTTAGGAAGCATTTCTTCAGCCACAGAGTAGTCAGGAAGTGGAATAGTCTAGAGAAAGATATAGTGGAGGCAGGAACCATACATAGTTTTAAGACGAGGTATGATAGAGCTCATGGAGCAGGGAGAGCAGAGACCCAGTAGCGGACAGCGAAGAGGCGGGGCCAGGAGCTGAGTCTCGACCCCTGCAACCACAATTAGGTGAGCAATTAGGTGAGTACACACACACACACACACACACACACACACAGAGGAGAAGCAGGAGATTGTGTAATAGGAACACTTCAGTCCGGAGGTCCAAAGGTGATAATTGCAGTGATGTATAACCCACCACAGAACAGCAGGAGACCAAGGCAAGAGTATGATGAGAGTAATAGAGCGATGGTTGACACACTGGCAGAATTGGCCAGAAGGGCTCATGCGAGCAGGGCGAAGCTACTGATCATGGGTGACTTCAACCATAAGGAAATCGATTGGGAGAACTTAGAACCACATGGGGGCCAAGAAACATGGAGGGCTAAAATGATGGAGGTGGTACTGGAAAATCTCATGTACCAACATGTAAGGGACAATACCAGAGAGAGAGGGGAGGACGAACCAGCGAGACTGGACCTAGTATTCACCCTGAGTAGCGTAGACATTGAGGACATCACACATGAAAGCCACCTTGGGGCCAGTGATCATATGGTTCTAAGCTTCGACTACATAGTAGAGTTACAAGTGGATGGGGAAGCAGGAAGGGCTGCACAAATGAAGCTAAACTACAAGAAAGGTGACTACGTGGGCATGAAGAACTTCCTGCACGGAGTTCAGTGGGACAGAGAGCTGGCAGGGAAGACGGTAAACAAGATGATTTAATATATGACAACAGTTTGCACGGAAGCTGAGGGGAGGTTTATACCCAAGGGTAACAGGAAAAGCGAAAAAGCCAGGATGAGCCCATGGTTCACCCAAAGGTGCAGGGAAGCCAAAACCAAGTGTGCCAGGGAATGGAAGAAGTATAGAAGGCAAAGGACCCAGGAGAATAAGGAGAGCAGTCGTAGAGCCAGAAATGAATATGCACAGGTAAGAAGGGAAGCCCAAAGACAATACGAAAATGACATAGCAGCGAAAGCAAAATCTGACCCAAAGCTGTTGTACAGCCACATCAGGAGGAGAACAACAGTCAAGGACCAGGTGATCAGGCTGAGGAAGGAAGGAGGGGAGGTCACAAGAAATGACCACGAAGTGTGTGAGGAGCTCAACATGAGATTCAAAGAGGTGTTCACAGGAAATAGAAGGGCCTCCAGAAAGGAGGAGAGGTAGGGTACACCATCAGGTGCTGGACACGATACACACAACTGAGGAGGAAGTGAAGAGGCTACTAAGCGAGCTAGATACCTCAAAGGCGATGGGGCCGGACAACATTTCTCCATGGGTCCTGAGAGAGGAGCAGAGGAGCTATGTGTACCCTAACAACAATCTTCAACACTTCTATCGAAACAGGGTAACTACCAGAGGTATGGAAGACAGCAAATGTAGTTCCAATTTTTAAAAAGGAGACAGAAACGTAGCACTAAACTACAGACCAGTGTCACTGACATGTATAGTATGCAAGGTCATGGAGAAGATTATCAGGAGAAGAGTGGTGGAGCACCTAGAAAGGAATGAGCTTATCAACGACGGCCAACACGGTTTCAGGGACGGAAATCCTTGTCACAAACCTACTGGAGTTCTTTGACAGGGTGACAGCAGTAAGACAAGAGAGAGAGGGTGGGTAGATTGCATATTCCTGGACTGTAAGAAGGCGTTTGACACAGTCCCACACAAGAGATTAGTGCAGAAGCTGGAGGACCAGGCAGGGATAACAGGGAAGGCACTACAATGGATCAGGGAATACCTGTCAGGAAGACAGCAGCGAGTCATGGTCCGTGGCGAGGTGTCAGAGTGGGCACCGGTGACGAGTGGGGTTCCACAGGGGTCAGTCCTAGGACCGGTGCTGTTTCTGGTGTTTGTGAACGACATGACGGAAGGAATAGACTCCGAAGTGTCCCTGTTTGCAGATGATGTGAAGTTGATGAGAAGAATTCAATCGGAAGAGGACCAGGCAGAACTACAAAGGGATCTGGACAGGCTGCAAGCCTGGTCCAGCAATTGGCTCCTGGAGTTCAACCCAACCAAGGGCAAAGTCATGAGGATCGGGGAAGGGCAAAGAAGACCGCAGACGGAGTACAGTCTAGGGGGCCAGAGACTACAAACCTCAATCAAGGAAAAAGATCTTGGGGTGAGTATAACACCAGGCACATCTCCTGAGGCGCACATCAACCAAATAACTGCTGCAGCATACGGGCGCCTAGCAAACCTAAGAACAGCATTCCGACATCTTAATAAAGAATCGTTCAGGACCCTGTACACTGTGTACGTTAGGCCCATACTGGAGTATGCAGCACCAGTTTGGAACCCACATTTATCCAAGCACGTAAAGAAGCTAGAGAAAGTGCAAAGGTTTGCAACAAGACTAGTCCCGGAGCTAAGGGGTATGTCCTACGAGGAGAGGTTAAGGGAAATCGACCTGACGACACTGGAGGACAGGAGAGATAGGGGGGACATGATAACGACATATAAAATACTGAGAGGAATTGACAAGGTTGACAGAGACAGAATGTTCCAAAGATGGGACACAGCAACAAGGGGACACAGTTGGAAGTTGAAGACTCAGATGAATCACAGGGATGTTAGGAAGTATTTCTTCAGTCACAGAGTAGTCGGGAAGTGGAATAGCTTGGGAAGCGATGTAGTGGAGGCAGGTTCCATACACAGCTTTAAGAAGAGGTATGATAAAGCTCATGGCGCAGGGAGAGTGACCCAGTAGCGGCCAGTGAAGAGGCGGGGCCAGGAGCTATGTCTCGACCCCTGCAACCACAACTAGGTGAGTACACACACACGGCAGCAATTATGACATATCAGCAAATGAAAAAATATTACTCATAAAATTATCATAAAAAAATACTATTAATATTACCAAAGGAAAGAGATAATCTTAATATAACCATAAGAATCAAGTTTACCCTAAGAAATACATAATACTGCAAATATTACCATAAGAAGGGGAGGGGAAGATCATGGAAAGAGGGAATTGTATTGTGGAAATGAGCAAGGAAGAGTGAAAATGGGCAGGGAGGAATAGAAATGGGCAGAGAAGAGTGAAAATGGGCAGGGAGGAATCTGAATATGCATGGAAGGATGGAAACGGGCAGGGGAGGGGGTAAGTTGAATATGTGTAAAGGGGGATGAGTGAGTGCGGGCACCGTCAATCATTACATAACAGTAAGACGTGCTAGGTGTACTGTACGTTCCTGGTTCGTCAGTTTCTGGTCCTTCAGTGAAGTCACTGAGCTCAGTGCCACAGTGCTACACTGTTGACTTCTGGAACTGGAATGATATGTAAAACGTTGAGTAAATGGGAAATGTAGTGGACAACTTTATCAGTTACAACGTTAAGCCCTCACAGTGGCCTTATCAAGACAGTTACTCCTGGATAAAGCCCCTGTGTTGGCTAATAAAGCCCCTGTGTTGTCTAATAAAGCCCCTGTGTTGGCTAATAAAGCCCCTGTGTTGGCTAATAAAGCCCCTGTGTTGGCGAAACGTTGTAGCAAAGTGTCATTTACTCTAATACTGACGTCTACTGGAGCGTCAATGGAAGTGGACCTATTTTCCCTTTCTTTGTATAAAACATGACTGACTCTCCTACGGGCTTAGTGCTTTCCCTCAGTACAACAACAGTAATAATTATGTTAACCCCCACAAAAAAAAAAATTCCTTCCTTCTGCTGTTTCATTCATTAGATAGTCTTCAATGATGAGTGTGGTGAGTCACTCAACATATCAAAACATCAAGATAACAAACATCTTCCCTCTCTCTCACCTCCCTCCCTTGATACAACACTCAACTAATCACAACGTCAACACGCCTTCCCTCTCCAACACAGCCCAACGAGCCTCTCTCCCTCCCAACAGTCAAACAGTCAATAAGACACGACACTCTAGTAATCAGAGCGCCAACAGGGCACTCTCTCCTCCCTAACATTCGCACCATCAACAACTATACCACCATCGCTAACAGAGACTCATAAATCACAGATTAGCCCTGGGTATCAAGGCACGATATTACTTGTATTGAGACAACAATTCGCTGTGTGTAATGCTTTAAGTTGTGACTGGATAAAGCTTCTTCTGCACAGTGTGTCTTCATGCCCATACCTGTCAGCATTATTCCTCTACATCCAACAGATTAATCCTTCTACATTAGTGACTCAAACTTGTGACCCTCGGCCTACACCTTCAAGGTTGCCATCAATCTTCGTGACCGACAATTCCACAATTCATGCTGAAGGACGAACTCTATTTGACAGTGTTGGTTCAGTGCATCTATATTTTCGTGGCAATATGTTGTAGGCGTGTGAAAGCGATCAGAGAGAGAGAGAGATAGATAGTGAGAAAGAGAGAGAGAGAACCGAAGGTAAATACAGGTCTGCCGTTGTCAACATGTGTTCATGTTGTACACGATGGTGGTACAGGAGTGAGGGAGGGAGGGGTTGGAGGGGAAGGAGGGACACGGAAGAGGATGAGAGGAGTAGCGAGTGGGCAGTAGGTGGGGAGAGAACACGGAAAATGTGGTGGCTGTGTTTTGTTAGTCAGGATACAGCAATGGAAATATAAATAATTATCAGACGATGACCCGTTAACTGGAGCCTCCGTAGCCCACCCCAGTAAGGTTTACACCCCAGTAAGGTTTACATCCCAGTAAGGTTTACACTCCAGTAAGGTTTACACCCCAGTAAGGTTTACACCCCATTTCAAAATATAAATGATTACTACATAGTAGTGTTTTTTAAGGTGATGTTTTAACAAATTAACACCACTCAGTGACAATACAGACAACAGACAGCCAGCAGTAATCCCCAGGTGGTCAGAGCGATAACATAGGAGATTGGAGTGGTCGTACTGGACTCGGCCACCTGATCATTCCTGTCTACACGACCTCTAAACCACTCACACTACACTGGTGGACAGCCAAGTTACGGCAGGGCGATCACGTTAAGCTAGCCGCATATCTGTGTATAAGGAGAACAGGATAGCATGGTGTGTATGTCACCTAGCTGTGCTTGCAGGTGTCAAGTCATAGTTCCTGGCCCTCGGTTCTTAAATAGTAAACGACTGGTTTTGTTGATTCCTGTCTTCCAAAGCCAGATAATCTATAGCTCTAAGGCAGCCAAGAGACTAAAATTTTAAATCCAACTCATGCTTGCTCACGAGTAAGGGAATTAAAATTGTATACTAGAAACAAAAATGCTCTTACCTTCATTATGCACCCCACTTTAGAATGCCCAGAAATCCCTTCTCCGATTTCTGGACAAGGCAGAAGTCTGCGCAACGCGACTCCTCTCTAGCCTCGACACGACCTCAGTCGATCTGTCGTTTCAACAGAACTTTAAATACTTCAGAAATGCCACCAACATTACGATGAGTATTATGCGCTGAAGGTTCCTCACCTGATCCAACATCGTGGATAGTCACAAGACAGTTATTATTCACAGAAAACTGGTAACTACATGCAACTTTACTCTGGCTGTATCACAGTCAAGGACATCCCTCCAGCAGCAATATTTATACCTTAACTGGCTAACATTCACAGGTTCTCACAGCACAGATATTCGAGAATCTACAAATTCTACAAAACACAGTAAAGTTGGTTGGCTACAGACAGCTCCAGCTGAACCCATCGCCAAAGAAACGTGACAAAGAAACAGACACACATGAAAGCCAAAAAGAAAGCTACTTGTAAATATTTCTTTCCCGTATTTATTAATCTTTTGTGAACATTGGTAAAGTGGTGTGAGTTCCTTGTGTGGTGTTCCCGGCACACTGTTTACTGTGGTGTTCCCGGCACACTGTTTACTGTGGTGTTCCCGGCACACTGTTTACTGTGGTGTTCCCGGCACACTGTTTACTGTGGTGTTCCCGACACACTGTTTACTGTGGTGTTCCCGGCACACTGTTTACTGTGGTGTTCCCGGCACACTGTTTACTGTGGTGTTCCCGACACACTGTTTACTGTGGTGTTCCCGGCACACTGTTTACTGTGGTGTTCCCGACACACTGTTTACTGTGGTGTTCCCGACACACTGTTTACTGTGGTGTTCCCGGCACACTGTTTACTGTGGTGTTCCCAGCACACTGTTTACTGTGGTGTTCCCGGCACACTGTTTACTGTGGTGTTCCCGGCACACTGTTTACTGTGGTGTTCCCAGCACACTGTTTACTGTGGTGTTCCCGGCACACTGTTTACTGTGGTGTTCCAGACACACTGTTTACTGTGGTGTTCCAGACACACTGTTTACTGTGGTGTTCCCGGCACACTGTTTACTGTGGTGTTCCCGGCACACTGTTTACTGTGGTGTTCCAGACACACTGTTTACTGTGGTGTTCCCGGCACACTGTTTACTGTGGTGTTCCCGGCACACTATTTACTGTGGTGTTCCAGACACACTGTTTACTGTGGTGTTCCCGGCACACTGTTTACTGTGGTGTTCCAGACACACTGTTTACTGTGGTGTTCCAGACACACTGTTTACTGTGGTGTTCCCGGCACACTGTTTACTGTGGTGTTCCCGGCACACTGTTTACTGTGGTGCTCCGGCACACTGTTTACTGTGGTGTTCCAGACACACTGTTACATGTGGTGTTCCGGACACTGTTTACTGTGGTGTTCCGCACACTGTTTACTGTGGTGTTCCCGGCACACTGTTTACTGTGGTGTTCCGCACACTGTTTACTGTGGTGTTCCGACACACTGTTTACTGTGGTGTTCCCGGCACACTGTTTACTGTGGTGTTCCGGCACACTGTTTACTGTGGTGTTCACGGCATACTGTTTACTGTGGTGTTCCCGGCACACTGTTTACTGTGGTGTTCCCGGCACACTGTTTACTGTGGTGTTCCGCACACTGTTTACTGTGGTGTTCCCGGCACACTGTTTACTGTGGTGTTCCCGGCACACTGTTTACTGTGGTGTTCCCGGCACACTGTTTACTGTGGTGTTCCCGGCACACTGTTTACTGTGGTGTTCCAGCACACTGTTTACTATGGTGTTCCCGGCAACTGTTTACTGTGGTGTTCCGGCACACTGTTTACTGTGGTGTTCCCAGCACACTGTTTACTGTGGTGTTCCCGGCACACTGTTTACTGTGGTGTTCCCGGCACACTGTTTACTGTGGTGTTCCCGGCACACTGTTTACTGTGGTGTTCCCGGCACACTGTTTACTGTGGTGTTCCCGGCACACTGTTTACTGTGGTGTTCCAGACACACTGTTTACTGTGGTGTTCCCGGCACACTGTTTACTGTGGTGTTCCCGGCACACTGTTTACTGTGGTGTTCCCGACACACTGTTTACTGTGGTGTTCCCGGCACACTGTTTACTGTGGTGTTCCCGGCACACTGTTTACTGTGGTGTTCCCGGCACACTGTTTACTGTGGTGTTCCCGGCACACTGTTTACTGTGGTGTTCCCGGCACACTGTTTACTGTGGTGTTCCAGACACACTGTTTACTGTGGTGTTCCAGACACACTGTTTACTGTGGTGTTCCCGGCACACTGTTTACTGTGGTGTTCCCGGCACACTGTTTACTGTGGTGTTCCCGGAACACTGTTTGCTGTGGTGTTCCAGACACACTGTTTACTGGGACGTCCATGCTGTTTACTTCCATCTCCTGCTCCGTCTTCTCTTACCCCATCTCCTCTTTCTCTTCCATCTCCTCCTCTTATTTTTATTTTCTTCATCATCCTATTCTTCTTTTTAATGTTATTCCTCCCCTCTTACACCTCCCATTATTATACATTTTTCAACATCTTTCCTCTTATTCCTGTCTTATAACTTTTTCTATCTTTCTCTCTCCTTCTCTTTCTTTAATTTTTCCTTTCCTCCAACTTTTTCTCCCGCAATCCTCCCTCTCTATTCCTCATTCCTTTCTCACTTCCTCTACCTGCTGCCATCTCTCCTTCCCTTCCTTTTTTCCCCATAAACTGTCTCCCTTCTTATCCTCATCTCTTAATTCTTCCCTCCCTCCCCTCATAATCCTTTCCTCCTCCTCCTTGTTCTGCTTCTCCTTCTTCCTTCCTTCCATCTCTCTCCCTCGCTATGTGACTCCTTGGTCGTCTCCTCACGCTCCTCTTATGCCCCAGTTCTTCCCTCACGCTCCGCCGCCCTTCAAATAAACTTTTTTTTTATTCCTTGCGTTCATTTTATGACTTTCTTCTGGTGCTTCGCTCCTTTATACGCTTCTAGCACTTCCTTTAATTTCTAGTATTTCCAGTTGTGATAAACTGTGTTGTATCAGTATTGTTAGTTACAGTGCTTTCTGACCTTCTTTGTGTTTTACAGTATCCCCTCAGTGTCTTCCAGTATTCTTCAGTGTGTGCCAGTATTCCTCAGTGTGTTCCAGTATTCTTCAGTGTGTGCCAGTATTCCTCAGTGTGTTCCAGTATTCTTCAGTGTGTGCCAGTATTCCTCAGTGTGTTCCAGCATTCCTCAGTGTGTTCCAGTATTCCTCAGTGTGTTCCAGTATTCCTCAGTGTGTTCAAGTATTCCTCAGTGTGTTCCAGTATTCCTCAGTGTGTTCCAGCATTCCTCAGTGTGTTCCAGTATTCCTCAGTGTGTTCCAGTATTCCTCAGTGTGTTCCAGTATTCTTCAGTGTGTTCCAGTATTCCTCAGTGTGTTCCAGTATTCTTCAGTGTGTGCCAGTATTCTTCAGTGTGTTCCAGTATTCCTCAGTGTGTTCCAGTATTCATCAGTGTGTTCCAGTATTCCTCAGTGTGTTCCAGAATTCCCTCCCTCACACTCCAGGGTTTCCCAGGCCTATTCGAATATTTTTCCCTAATATTCCACCATTTCATTACATGGTACAGTTTTACGCGTCCCAGTATTTTCCCCACCAATTCTCAGTTTTTTCCTGACCCAGCATTTTCCTCACCACGTCTCAGTTTTTCCCTAACCTCCCAGTATTTTCCTCACCACATTGCAGAATATTTCAACTCACGTGCCAGTATTTAGGTTCTGGTTATCTCCTCTTGCCTCTTATGCTCGTTTTTTTCCTCTTCCTAATATTCACTCTTAGTTCCATATACATACAATGAAATTTTCCATTGATTTAACGCCACCTTTTATTTATCAGACTTATCTTACACTCCAATCACAGGAAATAGTAACGTGTGTGTGCGCTAGTATATATATATATATATATATATATATATATATATATATATATATATATATATATATATATATATATATATATATATATATATATATATATACAAATATATATCTGAACATGTACAGAGGATGGAACAAAATAGAATGAATTCGAGAGTGTATAAATCTGTAGTAGAGGGAAGGGGAAGGCGGGGTAGGGGTCGGCCTAGGAAAGGTTGTAGGGAGGGGGTAAAAGAGGTTTTGTGTGCGAGGGGCTTTGACTTCCAGCAAGCATGCGTGAGCGTGTTAGATAGGAGCGAATGGAGACAAATGGTTTTTGTTGGAGTGTGAGCAGGGTAATATTTATGAAGGGATTCAGGGTAACCGGCAGGCCGGACTTGAGTCCTGAAGATGGGAAGTACAGTGTCTGCACTCTGAAGGAGGGGTGTTAATGTTGCAATTTTATAACTGTAGTGTGGGCGCGCCTCTGGAAAGATAGTGATGGAGTGAATGATGATGAAAGTTTTTCTTATTCGGACCACCCTGCCTTGGTGGGAGACGGCCGATGTGTTAATATGAAAAATATAATATATACACCCATCTGGGTTTTCTTCTGTTTTCTTAATAGTTCTTGTTCTTCTTTATTTCTTCATATCTCCATGGGGAAGTGGAAGAGAATTCTTCCTCCGTAAGCCATGCGTGTCGTAAAAGGAGACCAAAATGCCGGGAGCAAGGGGCTAGTAACCCCTTCCCCTGTATAAATTACTCAGTTTAAAAGGAAAAACCTACAGGACTCGAACTGTTGTTGTTGTACATACCAGGTTCAACGTTGTACCCACTCAGCCACGATTTTACAAGCAGCACAGCTCTGGCTTGACTGTTTCAGCGGCACCAACTGTGACCCTACTGTCTCAATGCGTAGCCCCAGAGGCCCTCGTGGTGCATCTGTTCTCATACCACTCAAAGCTTTGAGGAGTATAAACCCTGGGAATGAACCCGGGCTTGCCAAGTTCATCCAGAGTTAATACTGGACTTATCTGTTACTCTGGGGAAATGCAACAAAGCATTTGCCTCAAAGGATTACATCCCTGGTTATGAGAGAACATCTGTGTTGTGGTGATCCGGCAAGGTGAAGTGGCCTAGTCTAGTCCATGTCAATCATCATTCCAG
Source organism: Cherax destructor (assembly GCA_009830355.1). Lineage (NCBI taxonomy): Eukaryota > Metazoa > Arthropoda > Malacostraca > Decapoda > Parastacidae > Cherax > Cherax destructor. Next base: position 275,756 of record WNWK01000429.1, on the reverse strand, counting down.
ATGAAGGCATGGCAGAGAGAGAGAGAGAGAGAGAGAGAGAGAGAGAGAGAGAGAGAGAGAGAGAGAGAGAGAGAGAGAGAGAGAGAGAGCCAGCCTTCACATGTGCTGGAGCATCAGAGAGCAGTGTCTACATCACTTGGTAGTGGAGCCGAGCAAGGGTAATCCAACAAGATGCTAAGACTGACTCATTTTTACATGCCATCATCAAGCATACTGTAAAATCCTTAGCAAGTATTTTTTTAAAGAATAGTAAATAAATAGATGAAGGATGGGTAAAGCTTTATGGGAGGTAAATCGAAGGGAAATGACAGAAATGACCCTGCCTAGGGTGACCCCTGTGCTGAGGACTGCCTCTCCTGCCACGAGGTACTCCAATATCAAGACTGCAACTGCAAATGTATACCATTCACAGTGTCCTGGAGTTTAGAACTAGTATACAGTTCACTCTCACAAGGATACGTGTTCGGTTCCCGGGCTGAGTGAGATATATGGACTGGTTCATTTACACCTGCTGCCTGACCCTGCTCAGCTAGCAGCAGATACCCAGCAGTTAGTAGACTGGTGTGAGTTGTATCCTAAGGGACGACACTGGGTATTTTATCTGTGTTCAGACGCTTATGATTTTTGTTATGACAGTATTTGTTACATTCATAACACTGAAAGCACTAACTTCCACGATACATAAATGTAACAAGAGATGAAGCCAACAATGATTCGGTGACCTACATTACTCTCATCAAGTGCTGATATACTGAATGACAGTGGTTACCAAACTTTTTCAAGTTGCCGCCCCTGTGACTCCCAGGCCACATCCCTAGCGCCCCAGCCACACATCCCTAGCGCCCCAGCCACACATCCCTAGCGCCCCAGCCACACATACCTAGCGCCCCAGCCACATATACCTAGCGCCCCAGCCACACATACCTAGCGCCCCCAGCACACACATACGAACACACCTCTTTCCTGATATTAGATTTATTACAAATTCAAAACAACAAATAATCTAACACTATAAACAAACATACTTATTTCACAAATAAAAATTAACATAGTAAACCAATTTATTTAACAATATGAAAGGGTAAATTTACTTCTCATCTGTAACTTCAGTGTCTTCACAAGTTTAATGAGAGGGATGAGCTTGGTGCAGGAACATCAGTTTCTGAACATCAGTACTGAAGGCACTAAGAAGAAGTCTTAGATCCCCGTTCAGTAACTTTCAGTGTGTTTCTTAGCTTGGAAAGAAGCTTGGCGACTGTGCTGAAGCCTCGCTCTACTAAATATGATGTTGGGAAGACAATAGAGTACATCTTGACTTTGTTCCACAGTGCTGGGTAGTGGTCAGAAATGTTTTCTTTATTTTTTTTGTAACGAAAAATCTTGATTTTTTTTTAACCCTGGCCTCAGCTCAATGTTATTTTGGAGTGAAATCAGTTCTTCCTCCACCATTCCTGTTTCCTTATTGCTGATATCTAGGAATGGATTATCACCCAGTCCGGTATTTTAAACAAAAAAAAAGTTTCTGAAATCTGTCAGACATGTGTCAATGGAGGTCATTCAGAAATACACTTGAAGGTCATCGTCTGGTATGCTCTTCTTCTCCAATTCAGACTCGGAGACCGGAAGACCTCACGACGGGTGTTACACAAACCATCGCTGGATTGTTGTGAAGGCCTACCAAACATATTTCCAGTGGCTTTTCGTTTCTTTAAGTTTCCTCGAAGTGACTGAAAATATGCTAAGTTTTCATTGCTTCATTTGAGAACACTTCCACACAGTAGACACACTGGTTGTTGTTGGTTATTTGGCGCTGATACAAATCAATATTTCATATATTCCACACTATATTACCTACACTTCTTTTTTGTCTGCTGTGCTGCACCCATATTTTATTCTGGAACAAAATGTATATGTTCTTTGTAAAAATCAAGCCAATCACAAGAAAATACAGCAGAAAAAAAATGAGGAAATATATAGCAATGCATTTACAAGGAAAAGTACGTGATGTTAAATTAAAAATCAAATACTTAAGAACTACAAATCACAGCAACACTTCCACACCCTTTGTCGTCCCTCCATCAATAACACTTCCACACCCTTTGTCGTCCCTCCATCAATAACACTTCCACACCCTTTGTCGTCCCTCCATCAATAACACTTCCACACCCTTTGTCGTCCCTCCATCAATACCACTCAATTATATCTTTATTATATTATACTTTAAAATGTACATTACAAGACTGAAGATAACTTGTATTGTGTACAAACTTAGAGCCTTGGCCCTTGCAGACGTGAAAATCTGATCATCACCAGTACCCAAGCATATGCTGACTGATCTGGCTGGCGTGTGGCGCGTCCGAACAAACGTTCGGAAATTTAACTATGACTTCGAACCACAAAACAAAATAAAACTATGCTTTCTTGTGTAACAGTATGTTAATTTTATTCTCTGTAAAGCATTTGTATTGCTTAAGTGTTCATGACTCAGATTTTGTCATAAAAAAATTGTAAAATAAACGTTCCCTTGGTTCTGATTCCACCTGCCCCCCCACCACCCCCTTTTCCTCAACGCTCCCCCTGGATCTTTCCACTGCCCCCACAGGGGGGCTGTACCACCTACTCTGGGAATCACTGCTGTATGGCTTATAAACGGCAAAAAAAATTTCAACATAACTGGCTGAGACTGAGTCTTGTGGTCAGTGCACCAGTGTACCTGGTGAGGGAGAGTGCACGGGTTCATATTAATATTTATTGATAAGATTGCGCTAAACCCAGGAGGATTATACTGCGGATAAGTTCATTAACAAAGAAGTAGCCTTAAATGCGAAATATATCTAAACAACTACTTTAAACTCTGCGAATACAATTATACAGCGTATTTTCTCGATAACAGCGAACGGAGGTTCGAGCCTTCACTATCTGCGCTGTTTAGCACTTTAAGTTATTTCTAATCTTTTTTTTCTGAAAATAAACTATTTCACGTAAAATATACGTAAGTTTATTTACAAATTTCACCATAAAGACATCCGTCTACAGACGTGTGGATGAAAGAACACAAGTGCGTACACGTACGACCTTTTTATTTGACACGTTTCGGTCCTGCGACCTTCGTTACTGCAAATAAAACGGAACGTGGTTTAAACACTAGGACGTATTTATTAGAAAACGTTTCGGTCCTGGGACCTTGACCACTTCTAACGTTCAAAAGTCGACCTTTGCATTATAGAAGTGATCATGGTGCCAGGGCCGAAACGTTTTGTAATAAATATGCCCTAGTGTTTACTCATGTGTCTTTTTTTTAAAGAAAAATGGAACGTATCCAATAAAGAAGTCCTAGGTGTATGCACTACCATCCTTCCATACATAGTCTGTATGGTTATACAATGTACCAACAGACGCACGGTATATATTGTCACAATGACAAAAAATTTGGTAAAACATTTAAAAAATACAATGCAAGAATAATATGAAAGCACTTTACTTTTCCTGCCTTACTGGAGTAGTATTTAAACCTTCTCCTGCATGTATTTTCAACTCTGCTGTTCAACGATGAATATTCTATGTAATTTGAGAGCGGCAGCAACCCTACTGCTGCCACAAGCTGGTCACCAGCACTAACATGACGGTAATCTAGATCCCCAGTAATAATATAGATGTTAGTAATGTCAACTGACATGTGCCGGCCATCAGCTGGTCGACAACCCTAACATGACGATAATCTAGATGTTAGTAACATCAACTTTCATTCAAGGGTCAAATTATATATAAATAATTTCCCCAGGAGTAAAATTATATAAAACTCTGGACAATATGAGGCAGGAGGTGAGAAAAGTACTGAAGTTGATGGACCCTTAAAGACTGTAGCAAGACAGTGAGACCAAGAACAGCGCCCGACACAGGAAACAACCGTTCCCCTAAAACCCAGACGTTAGGAGTGATGTGGAATATATGAGCATATTCCACATCACGATACCAGCATACAGGTAAAACGTGGTTAATGCACCACAATGGCTATGTGAGTGCAATACAAGCATGAAATTTTCGTCAGACATCTGATAAAGGGAACAAAGAGTAAACAGCAAAGGTACACAGAGACAGGAGGTAGCGCTGTGAACGGCGGACCGCGTCTTCCACTAAGTTGTGACAGTCTTGGGGAGGGAGGTGGGACTGTTGACAATGAACAACTCTGCGCGATCAACAACTAACTTTACACTTACTTCTCAGCGTATACCAGACTGGTGGCAGACCGTGACACAGCACACATGCGGCTCGCCATAATTACCAAAAAGATTGTATTCCCAAAATGAAAAGAAGTATAGGGAGATAAGCCTGTTACGTATATCGTAGTAAAGTGTAAGGTAGAATTATTATTGAGAATTAAGGGCGAGACAGAAAGCAGAATCGCAGAGGAACAGTGATGATTTATAAAGAGTAGGGGATGTGTAGACAAAGTGTTTACATTGAAGAATATAAGTAAACAATACTTACATAAGGGTAAGGAACTATTTGGCGCATTTGTGGATTTAGAAAATCCATGTGATAGGATGGATAGAGGAGCAATGAAACAAATGTTGCAAATGTATGGAATAGTTGGTTAGTTACTAAAAGTAGTAGAGTTTTTGTACAGAGAGTAAGACTCAGATTAATTTATGTAGGAGACACAGGAACCATTGACTAAATATATTTACAGATAGGGTTGTGAAAGAAGCGAATGCTAAGGTCCTGGGGAGAGGCGTGGGACTGAAGGATAATGAATTTTATACGAAGTGGGAATTGTCACAGCTGTTCTTTACCGATGACACAGTTCTTTTGGGAGATTCATAAGAAAAGTTTTCAAGGTTGGTCGACGAGTTTGGGAAAGTATAAAATATGGAAAGTAAAATCAAACGCAGAAAAGAACAAGGTAATGGATATCAAATAGATTAGAGGGAGTATAGCGGAAGTGAATATATGTTGATATTTGAGAGTAGACATGTCGTCAGATGGATCTATGAAAGACGAGGTGACCCACAGAATAGATGGAGGGGAAAAAGGTAGATGGAGTGTTTAGGTATCGGTGAAATTTATTTAATGAACAGAAAAGAAGACTGATACCAACCCATCTACGTATATGGATGAGGTATGATGAGAGGCATATATGAATACAAGGTATGGCGGGGCAAGAAAATACTCGAATAGCTTCGGAGAATAACTTCTAGGTATATAAATTTCCAATTGTGACAGAGAGGTCTGTGAAACACAACACTGCCGAGGTATAAGCTTAGGAAGGAAGAGAGGAATCGGACACTGCGTGTCGCGCGTGTGTGTGTGTGTGTGTGAGAGAGAGAGAGAGAGAAGAGAGGTAGAGAGAGTAAGAGAGCAGGAGCTTGGGGATGGGGAGGGTGAGAGGAACATTCCCAGCCACCACTACACACCCACGCCTAGTATTGTTACTACTACCACTGCTGCTGCTGTTGATTCTTGTAGCTGCGCTTTTCATCCTCCCACAAACACACACAGAGGAGGCAGGATCCATACATAGCTTGAAAATGAGGTACGATAAGACTATTGGCCAATGCTAGGCAGGTCTACTCCCACCCACACCCACTCATACACCCGTCCATCTTATATGTAAACCTACCAAAAGTTTTTTGCCTTAGTGACGCCACCTGTGAGTTTGTTCCACTCATCTACAGCTTTACTGATAAACCAATACTTACCTAAATTCTTTACAAATATAAATTTGTCAAATTTTAATCCACTGCTGCGAGTCCTATCTTGGTTAGATACTTTCACCACGTTATTTACATCCCCTTTATTTATTATGGGTTTCCATCTGTACCAGTCAATCATATCTCCCTTAATTCTACATCTTTACAGAGAGAGAGCAAATTAAGTGCCTTCAGCCTATCTTCGTAGGAAAGATTTCTGGTACATTGGATCAACTTTGTCATTCTTCTCTGTATATATTTTCCAGCGTAATTACAGTATGTCCAATCTGTCATGTGGAGACCAGAACTGAGCAGCGTAATCCACATGAGGCCTTGTTATTGTTATTAAGGTAATTCCATGAGATATTGAAACTTAGAGGTATGTGATCTCGTTCTCCAAGCTCTTCATTAACCCCAACATAATTATTCAGAGATTCATAATGTGCCAAAACCAAATCCAGCAGGTTATTTAAGTAAGTTGGTTCTGACACAAACTGTATTAAAAAGCAGTCCTGGACCATTTCAAGAAATTCGTTGGACACTAGATTTCCTGTCAAACTGCTCCAATCAATATGACTAAAGGTAAAAATCTCCCATTAAAATTGCCTCTTTGTTTCTAGTTGCCTGAGCAGTTTCACCCCAAAGAAGTTCACCGTGGTTACTATCGAGGTCTGGAAGTCAGTAGATCACACTTAAGACTAACGTTTATGCCCTTCAAGAATCTTCAACCAAACACATTCCGTGTCTGTACCTTCCATATTTACATCGTTTCTGATCCAACAGTTTCAATTTTCCCTAAAATTCATATCAACTCCGTCCCCTTTCCTGTTGACTCCATCAGTGTGGAATAATTTATACTTCTGAATGTGACATTCAACAAGCATGTCCCTAGTTTTCACATTGAACCAGACCTCAGTTATTGCAATAATATTTATGCTTCCTCAACGTGCAATTAGTCCTAGTTCGTCTATTTTATTTTTTTTCACTCCGGCTATTTTTATAGCAGATGCTAAGGAAGTTTTTATCTTGCTTTTCTCCTCTTATCTCTCTTCGTAGACCAATTTCCTTGTTTCTTCTACTGGTAAATAGCTATATTATGAGCTATCCTGTTTGTTCAACGTATCTCGGCAATTTTGTTTTCTCCGTTCCCAGCACTTCAACCCCTTTGTTCCCTCCCCCCTACTATAAACCCTTACCTCTATCTTCTATTAGCTTAAAGTCTTACACAATTTATTAACCATCCCTGTCTCTGAGACATCAACCCATGGTTACCATTTTTTTACCAGAATTATCGCACACTGCTCACCAAACTGCCGTTTTTTCATCCATATTATCGTACAAAATTATCGTATGATAAGATGATAATTAAGCTGCTCTAAATTACCGTTCCTAATAACAATTTGCGATACAGCAAGCCATATAATATGTATGCCAGTAACAAGCAAACATAGGCTATATATCAGTCACATACTAGTCACATACTAGTTACATACTAGTTATATATCAGTCACATACCAGTTACATACCAGTCACATACCAGTTACATACCAGTCACATACCAGTTACATACCAGTCACATACCAGTTACATACCAGTCACATACCAGTCACATACCAGTTACATACCAGTTAAATACCAGTCACATACCAGTCACATGACAAAACAGGTTTTTAGTACATTTACTTCACAAAATAATACCTTTTAGTTATATGTATACATCACAAAGCCTACCTTCTTGTTTTGTTGTTAGTGGAGAGCCTCTTGACTGTCACCCAGCACTTGTTTGTTAGTGGAGAGCCTCTTGACTGTCACCCAGCACTTGTTTGTTAGTGGAGAGCTTCTTGACTGTCACCCAGCACTTGTTTGTTAGTGGAGAGCCTCTTGACTGTCACCCAGCACTTGTTTGTTAGTGGAGAGCCTCTTGACTGTCACCCAGCACTTGTTTGTTAGTGGAGAGCCTCTTGACTGTCACCCAGCACTTGGTTGTTAGTGGAGAGCCTCTTGACTGTCACCCAGCACTTGTTTGTTAGTGGAGAGCCTCTTGACTGTCACCCAGCACTTGTTTGTTAGTGGAGAGCCTCTTGACTGTCATCTAGCACTTGGTTGTTAGTGGAGAGCCTCTTGACTGTCACCCAGCACTTGTTTGTTAGTGGAGAGCCTCTTGACTGTCACCCAGCACTTGGTTGTTAGTGGAGAGCTTCTTGACTGTCACCCAGCACTTGTTTGTTAGTGGAGAGCCTCTTGACTGTCACCCAGCACTTGGTTGTTAGTGGAGAGCCTCTTGACTGTCATCTAGCACTTGGTTGTTAGTGGAGAGCCTCTTGACTGTCACCCAGCACTTGGTTGGGTAAAAGATGGCTGATGGACGTGCAGTACCGAGGCAGTGATGCAGCAGTATACTCTGACTGGTATTACTAGATGATGGACGTGCAGTACCGAGGCAGTGATACAGCAGTATACTCTGGCTGGTATTACTAGATGGCGTGTAACAAGTCAAAAGCACTTCACCACACAGGTATCCTCTTTGTGCATTATGCTAAAGTACTGATACACGGAAATCACTGATTCACAACGCAATGTGTTTTCATACGTAAACATTTTACTTATTTTAGCTGAAATCTACATTACTTTCGATATAAACATTATGTTTTAAGGACTTAAATAAAAATCGCGAAAATGCTGACACATTAACATAATCTATTCAGTATCATTACTTTGTGTATAAATGGTTTGGAAAACCTAGTTTGAGGTAATCAGTCCCTCAGGTTGAGGGACTGATTACCTCAAACTCCTCCTCATCTTCCACCTTTCTCTGCTTTGGACTGAAGAAGCCAAACATTTCCAGAATCAAGATTCCCAAATATTACAGCAGTGTCTCATTTATCAACATTACTGAGTTTGGAATACGTCAGCAGAAGTCCGACAGATATTACATTAAAACTTTAGATAATTGTGTAATTATTTAATTTAGAACGTCAGTTCAGTGTGAAATTATCAAAAGACATTCACAAAGTTATAAACCAATATTATGCTTTCATGCAATTGGGATTTATTTATTATGTATATGTAAATAAGAAATATATTCGGGATCTGAAACCCGAAATTATCGTACAAACCGTTTGATAATAGCTATAAGTATCGTATATCGTAGCAAAGGCAAAGTTTTCGCGCATGTGCTTTATTATCGTAGGAATGGATGCTTACCTTCGACATAATTAGATCAATAACTGTCTTGTACTTAGCCAGCAACTTTTCCCTCCTAAATTTCCTAACATCGTTGCCTCCCATACCGAGGCAAATAATGGATCGTCCACATTACCTGACATAATGTTATCTAGCCTATTAGTTACATCATCCACACGTGTTATATGTGGAAACACGTTTAACCAAGCATGTCAAGAAATTAGAGAAAGCGGAGATATTTGCAACAAGACTAGTCCCGGAACTAAGGAAGAGGTCAAAAGGAACGCATCTGATGACACTGGAGGACAGAAATAACTAAGAGGTGATTTGATAACGTACAGAATACTGACAATTGAGAGGGTGAATAGGGGCAGACTGGGAAGCAGGAACACGAGGGCACAGCTGCTAGATGAAACCTAAATGAATCACAGGGATATTAGGAAGCATTTCTTCAGAAGAGCGAAGTTGTAGAGGCAGGAGCCTTATCATACTTCTTTAAGAAGAGGTACGATAAGACTCGAAACCAGGAGGAGAGAGTGAACCGAGAAAAGGCGAGGTCAGGAGCTGAGACTCGACCCCCTGCAACCACATTTAGGTAAATACATAAAGATGAGTGCACACGCACAAACACACACACACAAATAATGGAAAATTAAATTAAATAACTTCAACAATAACCCAAGAGGTTAATATAAATAACTGAAATACTTGTAAAAATTACTCATAAATTTAACGAATAAAACAGCGCAGAAAACTCCGACTCTAAGAAAGAGAATTGTGAAGTAAATATTAAAGTAAGGTAAGAGCAGGAAATTAGGAGCGGCAGGTATCGAGCGTCACCCTCAACAGGTGTGTGGGAAGTAATTAGTGCCCTGTTATCTTACCAGAGACAAGTTATCTTACCCAGTTCCACTAACCAAACATGCACACACACACAGAAACGTACACACGCAAATACATACATACACAAACAGAAACAAACGCACACATACACATGCCTAGTGTTTGTCGACAAGTACCGCTAGCAAACGGTAACACACAAACGGTAACACACACACATAGGCCTAGTGTCTATCGACACTAGGCCTGTACGTGGTGTGCATGTGTGTGCGCGCGCGTATTTGTCAAACAGTAATACACACACACACACACACATACTCAAACACACACACACACACATTCAAAATACACACACACACAGAAACCCAAAACAAGCAACAATACCATTACAATGTGTTAATGAACTGTCATGAGAGTGACTAACAACCCAGTCACGTCATCGACCGCGTGGTTACATAATTTGCAAACTGACACTCTGGCTCATACTTCATAAACGTTTTATATCTGCCTTCACCTCGTGCAGAATTTTGTGCAAGAGAGAGAGGGAGAGAGAGAAAGAGGTGGAGTAAAAGAGACAATAAGAGAGGTAGTAAGAGAGGGCACTGAATACCGACCAGTATTAGCTTGTCAGATACGGCGTAACCCTATCAATGGCCCTATAAACTCATAACAAGAAGCCTAACTAGAATGTAAATAAGACATGTGCAGCACACTAGGCTATGTAGTGGAGTGGTAAAGATCTGAGAGAAACAATGGCTATTGTGGGCGAAATATTGACAAAACTCCTGGTGAGCGAAACAATGGACTACAAAACTCCTGTTGAGCGAAACTGCGGACTGACAAAACTCCTGTTGAGCGAAACTGCGGACTGATAAAACTCCTGTGAACGACATATGTCAATAACCATCCTAGTATTGATACGAGTGTCTGATTCACCTAGAATTTTAAATGCAATCACAGACTGCATGCAACACTGCTGGGTTAATCATCTAGTATCACCTACCCTCAATTAACTCGTCAATGCCGAGTGTTTAAGTTAAATGGTAATTTGTCGATGAGTGTCAAAGTCTAAAATCAGAAGTAGGTAATATATATACAGTGCCTACACATTTTTTTTTGGTGTGGGGGGAGGGGGTAAATGCCACCATAGAGAATATTACCATATCCTTCCATACACCAGTTGACCCACTATCATTACTGCTTAATGTTCCCATTAGCTGTTACAGTGCTACTATCACAATTAGTACAGTGTTACTACTATCACATAATTAGTACAGTGTTACTGCAGTCTATCACATAATTAGCACAGTGTTACTACAGTCTATCACATAATTAGCACAGTGTTACTACAGTCTATCACAATTAGCAGTGTTACTACAGTCTATCACATAATTAGCACAGTGTTACTACAGTCTATCACATAAATAGTAGTGTTATTACAGTCTATCACATAATTAGTAGTGTTACTACAGTTTATCACATAATTAGTACAGTGTTACTACAGTCTATCACATAGCACAGTGTTACTACAGTCTATCACATAGCACAGTGTTACTACAGTCTATCACATAGCAAAGTGTTACTACAGTCTATCCCTTAATTGTATGTTACTACGTATAAAGTACCACGGTGTTACTACAGTCTGTCCCTTAATTACTAGTGTCACAAGAGCTTGTTCTATAATTACGAGTGTCAGAAGAAGCAGCGAGAGTTGGCAATAATACAGAAGGGGCAAAGAGCAAGCATTTCTTCAGCCACAGAGTAGTCAGGAAGTGGAATAGTCTAGAGAAAGATATAGTGGAGGCAGGAACCATACATAGTTTTAAGACGAGGTATGATAAAGCTCATGGAGCAGGGAGAACAGAGACCCAGTAGCGGACAGCGAAGAGGAGGGGCCAGGAGCTGAGTCTCGACCCCCTGCAACCACAATTAGGTAAGTACAATTAGGTGAGTACACTCATAAACCGTAATTTTTGAAGGGGTGGACCGGTAAGCCAGAGGAAGGCCTCTGTCAGATGACCAAAAGCTCCAGCTGCGGGTCATCATGTGACTAAGACCCGCGCCAGGAAACACTTGTCCCGTTTCCTGACAAACCTTACCTAAGCTCACACACTCAGCATGAATGGTGCCACAGAGGGTGCCATACAGGGCAGGACACCGGAGGTCAGATGGGTCATTACCTCCACCAGCAGGAGAGCCACGAGTGGCCCGCCATGGTAATGAGGCCCCCGACATCATTACCCCCACTCGGATTTACCTGCTGCGGCGGGTGATGACACCTGGACCTGACAAAATCCTTCTTTACGGCGCTCAGGAAGTGGTATTTCAGTTGTGTGTCTGGGTGAGATGACGGCCGCCCGCTGCCTCAAGGCAGGTGCTCAACGCTCCTCAAAATACCATCCAGTGAGTGTAATAATCTTCATTACTAACCATGGTTCATAGTGATGTTATACAATGGATGTATACTGTATTATTATTATTATTATTATTATTATTATTATTATTATTATGTAGTAGTAGTAGTAGTAGTAGTAGTAGTAGTAGTAGTAGTAGTAGTAGTAGTAGTAGTAGTAGTAGTAGTAGTAGGTATCCCCGAAAGGATACCATCAAGAGGTTGACTGAATTTTTTTCTTCCTCCTACTTCTCGATTTTATTTCGGTCGCAACTCGAGAATGTCTCATCCAATCGCCTTCAATTTTCAAACATTTGTGTATGGTAACGAGGCCTAATTCTAAGAACAATTGGCATGCTCATGTGCCCTGTGACCAAAGATGTTGAACTCATCCCCATTATTATTATAATCAAAACTAAGCGCTAAATCCACCAGGGTTGAACCCATCCTCAGCATCCTGTAATGGCTGGGATAACATCCAAAATCCTCAGTGGCGGAGCTTCAAACGTCCACAAAAGGTGACAATGAGTACAACAACGACCACGGAGTAAAATTTAATTACTCGAGAATGACTTTTCTAATCTTAATAATAATAATAAATTTAATAATAATAATAATAATAATAATAATAACAACAACAATAATAATAACAATAATAATAAAATTAATAATAATAATAATAGATGGAAGGTTTCATGGGTTAAAGTAGTCGGTGGTCAACAAGTACAGCAGTGATGCTGGGAATGTTTCCTGGCGAAGATAAAGTAAGTTTAGCCTTTGGTGTTCTTGATCTCCTCTACCCTATGTCCCCCTCCTCTCTTCTACCCTATGTCTCCCTCATCTCTTCTATTCTATGTCACTCTCCTCTCTTCTACCCTATGTCCCCCTCCTTTCTTCTACCCTATGTCCCCCTCCTCTCTTCTACCCTATGTCCCCCTCCTCTCTTCAATCCTATGTCACCCTCCTCTCTTCTATCCTATGTCACTCCCCTCTCTTCTACCCTATGTCCCCCTCCTCTCATTTACACTTCTCCTTCCTGCCCCCATCATCATCTCTTACCGTTTAAACTGATTTCCCATTAAGGTGTCTTCATCAGAGTGGGAATCCAGCGCTGGCATGCTCTTCAATGCTCTTCGCTACACTACTCAACACCTTACTTGCGCGACTCATTTCATTCCACAAATCCTTTTTGACATTAACAAAAATAATAAAATCCATGCATAAATTCAGTCTCCGTGTGGAAAACACAGATCTACGCGAATCCCAGTCCAGTCACGAGCAGTGGCGCATATTTGTGTTTTCTAAATTAAACGTTCATATGAATCCCAGAATTGAGGGAGAGAGAGAGAGAGTAAGAGAGAGAATAAAAGTGTGAGAGCATTAATGTGTGGTTGTGGGGGTCGAGTCCACTTCCTGACCCGCCTCACAAATACTAACGGATGGTACTTGTCTTTCACAACTTCCTCGTCCAGATCGCTACATCTAATATCCACTCTACAGTTTCTCTAATTTCTCGACATGACTGACTAAGTATGGGTTCCATACTGGCGCTACATACTCCAGTATGAGCCTGACGAACACGGTATGGTGTCTTGAATGTATGCTTAGATTCGTAAAAGCTAGTCTTAGATACGCCAGACGTACATTTCCTGCAGCAGTTATTAAGGAGATGTGCTCGTTACGATACTCACCTCAAGATCCTTCTCTTCAAGTAAGGTTTGCAGACTTCGCAATACCCCCCCCCCGCTCCGTGTGTGTGTGTATTAGGTATGGTATAACAAGATTTACGAAGGCAGGAGAGAGCGGTGGAGCCAGGAAACTGACATTCGACCTATGCAACCACAAATAGGCAAGTAAACAGACACGCACACACCATGACCGTGGCTGAGGGCTGCAGGTAGCAAGGTGTGCTCTAATTGAGCGGGTGTTGCTATAACACAGCGAGCCTCGGCTAAGCCACAGGCAGATGGCGCAGGGATAGAAAGGGACTACCAAGTGGACGAGGAGCAACAGATAGACCAAGAGAGAGGGGCAGGCAGGGAGAAAGAAAGGGAGAGATGAAAAATGGAAGCAGTGAAGGAAGGAAGGAAAGGGGGAGAAAGAGACCGAGGGAGAGAAGGACAGATGGAGGTTTATTCTGATCAACAATGTGAATAAGCCAGTTACGATGGATACAAGTAGAAAGTTATGAAGAGTAATGCTGGGTAGATGGAAGATATAGAAGGAAGGAGTGATGCTGGGGGAGGGGGCGAGTGATAGTGAGGGAGGTTGAGGGTGGTGAGGGAAGGGGGAGAGTGATGGTGAGGGAAGGGGAGAGTGATGGTGAGGGAAGGGGAGAGTGATGGTGAGGGAAGGGGAGAGTGATGGTGAGGGAAGGGGAGAGTAATGATTAGGGAAGGGGGAGAGTGATGGTGAGGGAAGGGGGAGAGTGATGGTGAGGGAGGGGGAGAGTAATAATGAGGGAGGGGGAGAGTGATAGTGATGAAGGAGGAAAGAGATAATGTCTGACTGCCAACACTGGACAGACTCAGGTCGCAATACTTGAAACGGACAGTGATTATGTATGAGTGAGGTGAAAGTGTTGAATGATGATGAAAGTATTTTCTTTTTTGGGATTTTCTTTCTTTTTGGGTCACCCTGCCTTGGTGGGAGACCCCCGACTTTTTGAATATATATATATATATATATATATATATATATATATATATATATATATATATAAAGCTGAAACATATACAGAAAAGGAAAACAATGTATGCGAGTCGTGTGGTCGTGGTGGTCCGGGGAGCGAGGTACAGGAGGTAGAAAAGCGGTGACTGGTTTTAAAGGTGCGCGTTGAGAGTGACATAAAACTGTAGTGTAGTACGCCCAGTATAGTGGCGCCTGCTTGATGGGCGGGGGCGGAGCTGGGGACGATGAGAGGGCGGGGCGGGCGGATGTGGGGTAGGGGACTTACCCGTACTCACTTGCAAGGAAAGTAGAGATACAGAATATATATATATATATATATATATATATATATATATATATATATATATATATATATATATATATATATATATTATATATATATATAAAGGTGAAGTACATATAAAAATCGTGTTAAACAAGCACTTCGTATATTTACCTCGTAACTCAGTAAAAATAATTAAGCAGTGCTAAATAATATTACCTTCCGTAAATTTTAGAAAAAATATGTTAAGCTAATTTTTGGTGCAAATGAAAAATAGCATATTGTGCGGGTGAATATATATTATGTCGTCAGTAAATTTTGTTATTAGCCAAAAATAAAAAAAAATGACTTGTTTGTCGAGTGTTTAAGTTATTATTATTAAATTCACGTTAAGCACTAAACCCATGTGGGTCATTCAGCGCAAGGCGTGGTGGAGACTTGATGATCCGTCTGCTGAACAACAGACAGACGCGCTTCCTATCAGTACTCTTTTAAGAACATAAGACAGAAGGAGCACTGCAGCAGGCCTACTGGCAGTTCCTCCCTCTTTTTTTTGTATTAATCACTCTCACTAGTACACGTCTCATGCAGACGGAGGATCGAGCCTCCACTCTTGCTTTCAGTGCCACGTATGTTTGATGTTTCGCATAATTTTAATAATTAGGCAGAGTCTATCCTTTATTAGTACATTTATTTATGGCTTCACAAAATAGTTAATAATATATATAAAGAAAACTGGGGTGAATGTTTTTAAGTAGTTTTCTGGAACATTATTATGTTTAATATATTTTACAAGACGGATTTATAAGCTGATTCACAATTAAAAAATCTGTACCTCCTCCCTTCCCTCCCCCTCCTCCCAACACCTCATTTCACTCCCCTCCTTCCCGCCCCTCGCAACTCCTCGCCTCTCACCCCTCCCCACTCCTCGCTTTTCCCCCTGCCAAAAATGCACGTTTGAGAGGAGAGTAAATGGGTTGGTGCGGTAAAGAAAGTAAATGGAAGATTATGGGAAAGAAAGTGGAGGCGTTGTGAGAGATGTGTGAGCCAGTGAAGTGTGAGGGAGGTGTGATGGAGGCGTGAGGGAAATGTGAGAGGTGTGAGGTAAGTGTGAGAGGTGTGAGGTGTGAGAGGTGTGAGGTAAGTGTGAGTGGGAAGAACCAACCCTTGGTGTACCCTGTGAGGTTGTCCATGATCACCTATCAGTAAGTAGGTACCTGGGTGTTTGCTGACTGGTGTGGGTCGCATCCTGGGGACAAAATTAACCTAAGTTGCCCAAAATGCTCTGTATAACCAGGGGCTTTCTATATAGTATGTCACT
Source organism: Cherax destructor (assembly GCA_009830355.1). Taxonomy (NCBI): domain Eukaryota; kingdom Metazoa; phylum Arthropoda; class Malacostraca; order Decapoda; family Parastacidae; genus Cherax; species Cherax destructor. The sequence goes on along the minus strand of WNWK01000429.1, from coordinate 259,377 downwards.
GATGTCAGCTATGGTCTGTATAAGTTGCATCATGTACTTGCAGAAATAATGATTACTGTTATTATTATGCCGAGGGCAACAGCACCCGTTGTGGTATTGTAAACACTGCAAGTTGCAACATTATGCAGGATCAGTGGAAGTAACTTCTGTCTATGTGTGGTGCTGAAGTTAAGTGTGAGCAACTGGTCACACTCCACCATGACCCAGCTGCTCACACTCCACCATGACCCAGCTGCTCACATTCCACCATGACCCAGCTGGTCACACTCCACCATGACCCAACATTACCAAGCTCCGCACAACATGCCCAGCCACACATGTTATCAAGACTATATATTATCAACTAGCATTCATGCCTGCACGTAAATACTAGTATATTGTGAACAAGTACTGATGAAGGCTTTTATTAAACGTATTACTTTTACACTTATAAACTTTTTTAAAATCTAGTGTCTGTTTCATCGTGTAAATACAATATACCCAAAACAATATACTACTCGAATAAGTAACGCAGGTTTCTCTTGTCATATTTTGTCACAATAGTTGCAACTAAAACACATTTTACTTTAAGGGTGAATTATATGAAGAAATAAAAATAAATGGACACTACTAAAAATCAATGATAAAAAATGAGATTATAGTGATTATATAGACCATATTACATCAATTAACCTTCGTATAAACTGTTTGACTACCACTAATGACGCCTCCTTAAACACACGAGAAATGTAAGCACTTCATAATACCTTAAATACTTGCTCTGTCCATAACTACAAACACTGTATATTAACCCTAACACCAAGTCCAAAGAGCTAACCATAATAACTATGCCTATGATTTGATTTATTAGGCTTCAGAACAACCACTCTAAAAAAAAAAAAAAGTGAACTTCCAAGCGCTTTCGTGATTTCTCACATTGTGAATGAACTGTAAAAATAAAAGATGAGCAGAAGGAATATAAGGGCGAGATTACAGCTCGCGGTGTAATCTCTGAAGCGCGAGAATGATAATAATCAGCAGAATAACCTTGACACTGTCAAGGTTATTCTGCTGATACTTGGTGTTATGTTTATCTCTAGGTCCTGTGTGTGTGTGTGTGTGTGTGTGTGTGTGTGTATGCAAATGTGCATGTGTGTAAATGGTAAGTACCAAATGTCGTAATATGCGTGACATGCAAGGAATTAAACTACACGCCCTCCCACCCCTCTCGTCTTCCTCCTCCTCCCACCTTCACTTCTCCCACAAACGCCATTATTACCCTCTTCCTGATGCATTAACTTGTACAGTGTTATTGTACGTGATATGTGATGGAGACTTGCTCTGTGTCTCCTGAAAAGTTATATATCTTATATTCTTATTAGCTGAATGACGCACGCGTTTAGCGCTTCACGTAAGTTTAATACTGAAATGTATTTTTACACCTTGGGTGACAGTGTTGCACCCCGGGGTGACACTGTTACACCCTGGAGTGACAGTATTGCACTCTAAGGTGACACAGTGTCACACCCTGGGGTGACACAGTGTCACACCCTGGGGTAACACTATGCCTCACCCTGCCAACATCTTGGCAAGGTTTTACCAGTCACTCTCATCAAGACATTAACAAAAAAAAACCCTGGCTGTCTTCAAGAGGGAGCTGGACAGGCACTTAAAGTCAGTACCTGACCAGCCGGGCTGTGGTTCGTACGTTAGACTGCGTGTGGCCGACAGTAACAGCCTGGTTGATCAGGCACTGATCCACCGCGAAGCCAGATCATGGACCAGGCCGCGGGGGCGTTGACCCTTCCCCCCCGAAGCACCCTCCAGGTATACAGATGTAATTTACGTGTTATGTCAACCAGGTTCCTCAGGTGAATAAGACATAACCTGTAGTCGAATATAAAGACAAAAAGGCATAATATCGTGACTGGAACAATACACAAATAATCCACACGTACAATAGAGGAGCTTACGACGACGTTTCGGTCCGACATGGACCATTTACAGTCACACTAACAGAAAAGAGGGAGTCGGTATATATATAGGCGAGGGGGACAGGGACGGGACCAAGAGAGGAAGAAAATGTAGTAGTGGTAGTGGTAAGGCTGGTAGTGGAAGTAGTAGTAGAAGAAACAGTGGCAGTAGAAAGTAGGGAGAGTAGTATGGTGGCACAAGAGAGAAAGGGGAGCGAAGGGTGAAGGGAGGCAATAGTAAAGGTGGTAGCATTTGTGTATTGTAGTCGAATATCATTATTAATAAGACCATTTACATGTACGCCTCACTATGTTAGCAATAAACACCTAACACCTGCAACAGATAAATTATAAGACATCCACCAAAGAATAACAGAAATAAATAAAAAAAATAACGTGAAAGTAAAGGGAAATAAACTCAGGTTTAAACTAATCATTTTCGTACGATTTAAAAAAAATAACATAATGCAGAAAACAAAAGTAGAAGTAAAGACGAATAAATGAAGAAAAAACTAAGTACGTGACGCATGTGAAGGAAGGTGTAAGTTTGAAGACTGCTTTGACCTGGGAGGCCACCCAGTACTTTGACCTGGGAGGTTACTCAGTACCTTGAACTGGGAGGTCACTCAGTAATTTGACCTGGAAGGTCACTCAGTATTTGACCTGATGTCAGCACTGTTACTTGTGTAGCACACTTATACAGTTAGATCATTCAAACCACATTAGAGTAAGGGTCCCTTGCTAGCTGTGACGTCACAAGACCCCTCACATGTGAGCCGTAGGGCACAGCGTTCGTCCACTCTCTCTCGGCTAGACTTACAAGCCGGTGACAAGCAGGTCAGGACTCTTCTAAAGACTCCCTTAATATACTCCTCCAAGACATTCAACGTGTGTATCACTTGCTCCAAATATCCCCTGACGAACCCCAACACAAATGGTGGCAGCGGTGAGAGGTCACTCAGTACCTTGACCTGGGAGGTCACTCAGTACCTTGACCTGGGAGGTCACTCAGTATTTTGACCAGGGAGATTACACAAGAATGAAGGAACACTGAATTAAGCCTATTAGTTCATGTCTGGCAGATCCAACTTACTAGACACTCGGCAATAAAAAAAGAAACACAGACACATACACACAAACATATATACACACACACAAACATACAGGCATCCAGTAAAAAAATTAAAACTACTAACACGAACTAAACATACATAGTCTAAGACTATGTGAGTCAGGTTAAGGTCTGCCAAGGCTGCTCCAAACCCATTAGCCTAATTCTGTACAAATACGACCAGCATAAATTTAAAAAAAAATAAGTTTGAGAGATCAGTTATGCTGAGATTTCCGTTAAGAATTACATTCCTCGAACGTTTTATATATATATATATATACACACATACACACACACACACACACACGTGTATAGTATGCAAAGTCATGGAGAAGATCATCAGGAGGAGAGTGGTGGAGCACCTAGAAAGACACAAGCTTATAAACGACAACCAGCACGGTTTCAGGGAAGGAAAATCCTGTGTCACAAACCTACTGGAGTTTTATGACAAGGTAACAGAAGTAAGACACGAGAGAGACGGGTGGATAGACTGCATTTCCTTGGACTGCAAGAAGGCGTTCGACACAGTTCCTCACAAGAGGTTAATGCAAAAGCTAGAGGATCAGGCAAACGTAACAGGAAAAGCACTGCAATGGATCAGAGAATATCTGACAGGGAGGCAACAACGAGTCATGGTACGTGATGAGGTGTCAGAGTGGGCACCTGTGACGAGTGGAGTTCCACAAGGGTCAGTCCTAGGACCTGTACTGTTTTTGGTATATGTGAATGACATAACGGAAGGGATAGACTCAGAAGTGTCCCTGTTTGCAGATGATGTGAAGTTAATGAGAAGAATCAAATCAGTCGAGGATCAGGCAGGACTACAAAGAGACCTGGACAGGCTACAAGCCTGGTCCAGTAACTGGCTCCTTGAATTTTACCCTGCCAAATGTAAAGTCATGAATATCGGGGAAGGGCAAAGAAGACCGCAGATAGAGTATAGTATAGGTGGCCAAAGACTGCAAACCTCACTCAAAGAAAAAGATCTTGGGGTGAGTATAATACCGAGCACATCTCCTGAGGCACACATCAATCAGATAACTGCTGCAGCATACGGGCGGCTGGCAAACCTAAGAATAGCGTTCCAATACCTCACTAAGGAATCATTCAAGACTCTGTACACCATATACGTCAGGCCCATACTGGAGTATGCAGCACCAGTTTGGAACCCACACCTGGTCAAGCACGTCAAGAAATTAGAGAAAGTGCAAAGGTTTGCAACAAGACTAGTCCCAGAGCTAAGGGGATTGTCCTACGAAGAAAGGTTAAGGGAAATCGGCCTGACGACACTAGAGGACAGGAGGGTTAGGGGAGACATGATAACGACATATAAAATACTGCGAGGAATAGATAAGGTGGACAGAGACAAGATGTTCCAGAGAGGGGACACAGAAACAAGGGGTCACAATTGGAAGTTGAAGACTCCTATGAGTCAAAGGGATGTTAGGAAGTATTTATTCAGTCATAGAGTTGTCAGGAAGTGGAATAGCCTAGAAAGCGACATAGTGGAGGCAGGAACCATACATAGCCAAGAGCTATGAATCGACCCCTGCAACCACAAATAGGTGAGTACAAATAGGTGAGTACACACACACACACACACACACACACACACCAAGACTAGTCCCGGAGCTAAGGTATGTCCTACGAGGAGGTTAAGGAAATCGACCTGACTGACACTGGATGGACAGGAGAATAGGGAGAATATAACAACATATAAGATACTGAAGGAATTGACAAAGTGGACAGAGACAGAATGTTCAGAGATGGGACTACAACACAATGGACACAGATGGAAGTTGAAGACTCAGATGAATCACAGAGATGTTAGGAAGCTATTTCTTATCACAGAGTTGTCGGAAGTGGAATAGTTTAGTAAGCGATGTAGTGGAGGCAGGCCTATACATATTGTTAAGCAGAGATGTAAAGCTCATGGCCAAGAGGAGTGACCCAGTAGGCCGGAGTGAATAGGTGGGCCAGGAGCTTGACTGACCCCTGCAACCACAACTAGGTGAGTACAACTAGGTGAGTACACACACACACACACACATATATATATATATATATATATATATAATGTGCAAAACAACCACTGGGGGTAGTTAAATGATAGCTCTAGGGCTTTCGTGTTGCAATTAACACCAGGAGTTTGCAGTGTTGCAGAAAAAAAGAGGAATTCCAAGCAAATACGTTCAGAGGAAGCGTCTTTACTCGGTTTATTATTATTATTATTATTATTATTATTATTATTATTATTATTTAAGTAATATTAATAAGGTTAGCGCCTCATAATGCAGTAATATTGTTAAGATAAAGAGCGGTGTTACACTGGCAGTGAGCCCAAACGACCGGCCAGTGATACATTATAGAGTTCTTAAACGTTGTAAGAAAAGGGTGAATTTAGTGGTGGGAAGAGACATGCTGAAACCTGGGCTTAGAGATAAGGCGAGGAGGGAAGACATACATGAGAATGACGAGGAGGAGACAAGTTTGGAGGAAGAGTGCTGAAGAAAAGGGATAAAGTTGGGGAAGGAGGGATATATTAAAAGATATGATGTTGACGTCGGAAGAAAGGATGGCTGGGTTGGTGAGTACTCTTAGAACATAACAAGAGGAGGATAACGAAACTGAAGGATGACAGGTAGTGGAAGTAGCGCACGATAACAAAGGAAAGAAAATAAGTGACGAGAGCTGGAGAATGACACGTGGAGGAAGCGGAAGAGGCGACGATGGCTGGGGCAGAGTGATGGAAAGGGAAAGGTGGGAAAAAAACGAAATTGGAGAAAAGGTGGAAACTAACGTAAAAGGAGGGGGAAAAATGATGTGGATCAAAAAAAAATACAAGGAAAGGGTGGGAAGAGGACGGAAGCAGAGGGATAAATTGCGAGGATGAAGACAAAAATGACACGTTAGCGCAAATCAAAGGAAAAATGCAATTTTCTACTTTCAATATAGAAAATCCTTGTGTGATATATAAGTAATCCCAGAAGTGATCAAGAGAATATCGTCTACAACATAACAGATTTAACCTGGAGTTAAGAAAGCTAAAAAAATATGGTCAACTCTGACCTACAGAACAATGACAGAGGAATAAAGGGATTAAAAACAAACAGTTGTTGACTAGAATATAAAAGAGAGTGAGAGAGAGACACAGGAAGTGAGAAGTTGGCAGTGAGGAAGGTGGGGATAGGAAAGGCAGAGGGAAGAAGGGGAAGTAAGGAAGGTGGTGTTGGGGAATACATGAGAGCTGAGGAGGTGAAGGTGGGGAGAAGAAAAATTGAAGAAAGTGGAAATGGAAAGTGTTTTAGAGACGTAGACATGAGAAGTAAAGGTTGGACGAAAGAGGATGGGAAATGGGGTGAGGAAAAGATGGCTGTGTTGGGAGGGGTAGACGGGAGAGGAGGAGGAAGGGGTAAAAGTGGGGGGAGAGGAAGCCGTCACACCTGGTCACAAACTTTCTCAAAAACAACAACAACAACAACAAGTAGTCACAGTCGACGTCAAATATGCAATAATTCACCACAAACTTTCCCTTCCCCCCCCCTCTTTCCTTGCAACTCCCTCTTCCCCCTCCTTCCCACGACCCTCCCCCTCCCAAAAAAAAGCGTCCATACTTTTATCTTTAACTGTGTAACATATATTGTATGTTTCATTCCAGTATTACTATTTTCTGTCGGAAATCTACACAAAAGTAGATTTATGAAATTACGTACTATAATTATTATTGTGTGTGTGTACTCACCTAGTTGTGGTTGCCATTTTGTCCTAGGCACATGTCGATTAGACACTAGGCCTGTTGTGTGTGCGTGCGTGCGTGTGTGTGCGCGTGCGTGTGTATGTGTTTGTGTGTGTGTGTGCGTGCGTGTGTATGTGTGTGTGTGTGTGTGTATGTGTGTGGGTGTGGGTGTGCGTGTGAGTGTTAAAAATGTGAAAAAAATATTTAAAAAATAAACTAAGTAAAGAGCAATGGAAGTTATTTGTTAAATTGAAAATGAGCACAGTAATAGAGTTGTGTATAATGGAGGTGATGGCATGTCACCATTGTTATGGCAGCTGCGTCTGTCATGAACTTGAATCGAAAATTACCAGAGTACAAACTTTCTAACATTTTACCGGGAAGTTTCAGCATGGGTTATTTTGGTAGCGTGTTGGAGGTGGCCCTGTTAATGGTGCTTTGTTGTCTTGTTGTAATATGTGTGAAAACTTCACAGTTGTGGGAGTGCTATAGTTGTGGTGGTAGTATTTTCGTATAGTTGTGGCGAGTGGTGGTATTTGCTAATAGTTGTGTTGGTACTGCTAATAGTTGTGGTGGTACTGCTAATAGTTGTGGTGGTACTGCTAATAGTTGTGGTGGTACTGCTAATAGTTGTGGTGGTGCTGCTAATAGTTGTGGTGGTGGTGGTACTGCTAATAGTTGTGGTGGTGGTACTGCTAATAGTTGTGGTGGTACTGCTAATAGTTGTGGTGGTGGTACTGCTAATAGGTGTGGTGGTGGTGGTAGTACTTCTACTAGTTGTGGCGATGGTGGTACTGCTAATAGTTGTGGTGGTACTGTTAATAGTTGTGGTGGGGGTGCTAATAGTTGTGGTGGTGGTGCTAATAGTTGTGGTGGTGGTGCTAATAGTTGTGGTGGTGGTGCTAATAGTTGTGGCGGTGGTGCTAATAGTTGTGGTGGTACTGCTAATAGTTGTGGTGGTGGTGCTAATAGTTGTGGTGGTACTGCTAATAGTTGTGGTGGTGGTGCTAATAGTTGTGATGGCACTGCTAATAGTTGTGGTGGTGGTGCTAATAGTTGTGATGGTACTGCTAATAGTTGTGGTGGTGCTGCTAATAGTTGTGGTGGTACTGCTAATAGTTGTGGTGGTGGTACTGCTAATAGTTGTGGTGGTGGTACTGCTAATAGTTGTGGTGGTGGTACTGCTAATAGTTGTGGTGGTGGTACTGCTAATAGTTGTGGTGGTGGTACTGCTAATAGTTGTGGTGGTGGTGGTACTACTAATAGTTGTGGTGGTGGTGGTACTGTTAATAGTTGTGGTGGTGGTGGTGATACTGCTAATAGTTGTGGTGGTTGTGCTCCTAATAGGTGTGGTTGTGAAGTTGAATATGTGAATGCCTAGATATACGAGTGCCTGGTTATACTAATATCTGGATATATGAGTACCTGGATAAGTGAGTACCTGGATATATGAGCACCTGGATACGTCAGTGTCTGGTACTCCGTGATGGCGGTACCCAGAGTATGACTATTTATAATACTACAACTTTCTGGCGTTGTTTGGGTAGCAGTAAATGGTGGGAGGAGAGTGTGTGTGTGTGTGTGTAAAACAACACACTGCAGCAGTGAACCAATAATTTCTAGATTGCATGCAATGCGCCACTAGTATGGTCACCACGCAAGCCTCGTCCTCTAGCAGAGACTACGCTGCCACTGAAGCACCAGCAGCGCCTGCTGGTCTGCCTACGGAGAAATGTACAGAGAACCACTCTAGTTTTTCAAAGCACCACAAACTATACTGCAAACTACCTGCTTCAGGCAACACAAGTCACTGTAACAACTTGAGAGAGCAAACAAGAGGAAGCACAGAGCCCAATACCATAACCTCCCAGCACAACCTAAACGACTCCCTGGAAAATTTAGAGGGTGATCACGCCATTTAGCAGCTTGGTAGAACAGTGGGGAATAATTCATTGCAGGCGCGGGGTTATTAGCAACGATTGTGTGAGAATTTTTCTCTGATTAAAGAATTAAATCTGAATTTTATATTTGTAATAGCAATATCTGCTGTATAGTTTAGGATAGTTACTACACTCTGGTATATCCGATTAATACTATTACTACTACTACTGCGCTGCTGCTGCTGTTGCTGTTGCTGGTACTACCACTACTATTACAGTACTAGTACTACTAACTACCACTACTACTACAGTACTAGTACTACTAACTACCACTACTACTACAGTACTAGTACTACTAACTACCACTACTACTACAGTACTAGTACTACTAACTACCACTACTACTACAGTACTAGTACTACTAACTACCACTACTACTACAGTACTAGTACTACTAACTACCACTACTACTACTACTAATAAAAATAATAATAATAATAGTAACAATAATAATAATAAAATTAGGAAGAAAATCACTAATATTATAGTATCAACGTAGCCACGCATATTTCGATGGCAACAACAAACTTAGATAGGTTTAAGACCCATGGTTTACACGAGGGTAATTAAAAGTACAATCCACCTGTACACTAACATCAGGAATGTTATTATCCCTAAAACAGGAATTATAATAAAAAATCACTGTAAATGCAGAGATACACACCTCTCAGGATATACTAGGGTGATAATATTCTATATGTCGCTTACTAAACTAAAACCTTCAGTTTTTTTGTAGATTAATAATAATATTTATTTCTACAAGTACATGTACAAGGTATACAGACCTAGATGACATCAGGTACCTACTATATAGAAAGCCCCTTGTTATGCTGAACATATCGGGTAAATTAGGTCAGTTTTGTCCCAGGATGCGACCTACACTAGTCGACTAACACCCAGGTACCTATTTTTCTGATAGGTGAACAGGGACAGCAGGTGTCTTAAGGAAACACGTCATAATGTTTACACCCGTACCGAATATCGAACCACGGACCTCAGTGTGTGAGCTGCGTGCGCTAACAATCGAGCTACGGCCTTCAGTTTTCTGCAGCGTATTAAATTAAAACTTTCAGTTTTCTGCAGCGTATTAAACCTTCGCAGCTTATTAGGCTAAAACTTCCGCGTGATAAGAACATAGGAATAACAGTAGGCCTATTATTTTATGCTAAGCAGATCTAACTCCCACCCAAAAAATGTATATTTAACGAAGGCGTGAGAGAGTATGGATTATTATTATTATAATCAAATAGAAGCGCTAAACCACAGGGGTTATACAGCGAGAGAGTATGGCGATAACGCTATAAACTGATAGTATCAGACACTCAAGACATTACACAGTCCACGCAGGTATTGTGTGTCAAGTCGGTGTAAAAATTTGAGCAATATAATCGGCCAGAGCCACAGTTACCACTCACCTGTTATTGACTGGAAGGTGAATTGTGTCTTGGCATTATGCAGCTGCTACTTTTTTGTAACGTCATGTGTTGGTAACGATCTCATTTTCAATTTCGAGTATAGTTGATATTTTGTAATCACAGAGAACCTCTGCCTGTCGTTGTCACAGATTCTGCTTCTTCAACATCATCTTTTCCTCTTTCTTCTCTTCTCCTTCATCATCTCTTTCTCCTTTTTCTTCTTCTTCATTTTATTATTCTAAGTATTATTATTATTATTATTATTATTCATGAGGAAACAACTAAATCCAGGTTAATCAACTGAAGAGTGTCCACTGTACCACAGTGTCTGTTGGTCAAGTGAAGAGTGCCCACTGTACCACAGTGTCTGTTGGTCAACTGAAGAGTGCCCACTGTACCACAGTGTCTGTTGGTCAACTGAAGAGTGTCCACTGTACCACAGTGTCTGTTGGTCAACTGAAGAGTGGCCACTGTACCACAGTGTCTGTTGGTCAACTGAAGAGTGCCCACTGTACCACAGTGTCTGTTGGTAACTGAAGAGTGGCCACTGTACCACAGTGTCTGTTGGTCAACTGAAGAGTACCCACTGTACCACAGTGTCTGTTGGTCAACTGAAGAGTGTCCACTGTACCACAGTGTCTGTTGGTCAACTGAAGAGTGGCCACTGTACCACAGTGTCTGTTGGTCAACTGAAGAGTGCCCACTGTACCACAGTGTCTGTTGGTCAACTGAAGAGTGGCCACTGTACCACAGTGTCTGTTGGTCAACTGAAGAGTGTCCACCGTACCACAGTGTCTGTTGGTCAACTGAAGAGTGGCCACTGTACCACAGTGTCTGTTGGTCAACTGAAGAGTGGCCACTGTACCACAGTGTCTGTTGGTCAACTGAAGAGTGGCCACTGTACCACAGTGTCTGTTGGTCAACTGAAGAGTGCCCACTGTACCACAGTGTCTGTTGGTCAACTGAAGAGTGCCCACTGTACCACAGTGTCTGTTGGTCAACTGAAGAGTGGCCACTGTACCACAGTGTCTGTTGGTCAACTGAAGAGTGGCAAAATCTTAATATTGGATACGAAATGAAAAAAAAACTTTGATATTTCGCAATATTTTTACGTATGAAGTTTTTCAAGATTTTTTTTTTTAGGAAATTCTATTTTGTTTACATTAAAATTTAGGTTATGTTTTCATAAGAGGGACGAAGATGGAAATTACATACACAGGTGAGGACATTAGGAATAGTTTTTTTTCAGTATGAAAGAATAAAAAGGCACAATACCGTGAGTGGAACAATACACAATAACCCGGACATGGGAGACTGTAACTTAGGACGACGTCTCGGTCCGAACTGTACCATTAACTAGCCACAGTGTATGAGTAGTTAATGGTACAAGTGAGACCAAAACATCGCCATTAGTTTCAGTCCATGTGCGGGTTATTTATGTATGAAACTAGTGACGTGAAATATAGTAAAAGGCCAGGAAGTGGAGGTAGAGTCCATACAGTGTTTCAAAAATAGATATGACGGAACCCAAGGGAATAAACTTGAAAAACACTTGTTAAATGTTAGAAGGCATGACTCATGAGCTGGAGCTCAACTCACAATTAGACAAGTATACAAGTGCAGTAACTTGCACTCTGCTTGAACCCTGGGTCACTCTAGCTTCATAATTACCTTCCTCACACGATGCTTGTCCTTATTTTGAACATGTTCGTTGATGCCACTGATGACCCTCACTAGAGCACTGTTTCAGTTGTCAACATTCTTCATGGCACTCCATCAATACCTTGGCACAACATACTTATTTCACGGGTTTTCAGTTTCTAAAATATAATTTTTATCTGACCCTTCCCCCCCTCCTCTCTCTCTCGTCAAGTTCCTCACCAACAAGATATTCCTTCAGTAAGTCTACCTGGTTATTCAGTATCTATTCACTCGCCATGCCATTATATTTAAAAACATTGATCTTTGGTAATTCTAATATTAATTTGTAGTACATTTGCATTTATAGGAATGGTTATTGGCAAGTTGCAGTCGTACAGCAAACCTTACACATCCACCTGAAGATGTACATCATTTGTCTCCTGTTTCCCCATCACCACTTAACATACATATACTTTACGTGTTCTTTTACGTATATATCAAGTATACTTGCCTCGCCTCTAACACACCTCATCATCCATACTCGTTCCTCAAAACAATTTTTTCATGTTTCAGAAGATATGTGTATGGTAACGGATTATGTATGGAACTGTAGATGATAGAGATATATAAAAAAATAGAACTGGATCTTATATTCAGAAAACGTCTCGCCTACACAGCATGATTTTTCAAGACCTGAAAAATCCTGCTGCCCAGGAAAAACGTTGTCTGAATAACTTTCCCAATTACTGTTTTGTGTATTTTGTGCAGCTCCTTATTACACCATATACTGTGCATAACATACTTAATTCCCGCCATCCTACCAAAATGAGTGCAGTCTCTAGTCTTGATAAAGAAAGTAAACTAAAACTGCCACAGATTGTGAGGGCGTTAGAATATTTTTTTATTTATGATCAGTCTTTAAGGATTCAGTAATTTAAAATGCAAATACTACTACCATATATACCATATATAAGTAAACCTTTAAGAACCGATCAAGGTAGAGAGAGAGAGAGAGAGAGCCACCTTCGTTAGGTATCTATAACTTGTGCAAGTCTGTAGTATGATGTCCACCATCTGGCGTGAGGAGTGTGTGTATGAATCTTGGACGCAACATCAAGATGACACAACTCATACAATGACTCTCCCATGTTGTATCAGACTGAGAGTGTGTGTGTGTGTTGCAGGTTGTCAGAGTGCCGCAGAGGGTAACCAGAGAGCAGTGAACAACATGGTGAGCAACGTACTCATACAAGACTTATTTGGTGCCCTGCACTGAGCTCTGAGGACGGCGGAAGGTATCTAACACAACCTGACCTCTGAGTGACAGATATTTTTAAATAAACTCTCTTTCTCTTTCGCTGCTCTCAGTATATACAGTTCAACAGACACATTCTTCAGACAGTATACAAAGTGTAAGGTTTGACAGTAGAGGATTCACAAATATCCTGCAGGTAGCCTATACTGCCGCTGTTCGGGTGATGAATGAGAAGCTAGCGACAACAGTTGACAATACACAATATAATGATATGCAATAAAACCCGGTGCAATGGAACACTATGTAACGGGATTGTTAACGGAAACGTCGCTAGAGGCAGTGAGAGTTTCAAGAGTACTAACAATACAAGCCAAGGTCCTTCACGAGTACTACCAACACAAACCAAGGTCCTTCACGAGTACTACCAACACAAACCAAGGTCCTTCACGAGTACTATCAACACAAGCCAAGATCCTTCACGAGTACTAACAACACAAGCCAAGGTCCTTCACGAGTACTACCAACACAAACCAAGATCCTTCACGAATACTAACAACATAAGCCAAGGTCCTTCACGAGTACTACCAACACAAACCAAGGTCCTTCACGAGTACTATCAACACAAGCCAAGATCCTTCACGAGTACTACCAACACAAACCAAGGTCCTTCACGAGTACTACCAACACAAACCAAGGTCCTTCACGAGTATTATCAACACAAGCCAAGGTCCTTCACGAGTACTACCAACACAAACCAAGGTCCTTCACGAGTACTATCAACACAAGCCAAGGTCCTTCACGAGTACTATCAACACAAAACAAGGTCCTTCACGAGTATTATCAACACAAGCCAAGATCCTTCACGAGTACTATCAACACAAGCCAAGATCCTTCACGAGTACTATCAACACAAGCCAAGATCCTTCACGAGTACTATCAAGGTCCTTATCTCCCCCAGCTACGTATAATAAGTCAAATTGACTTCCATCCACATGCGATTATTTACGTTGGTTGTGAAGTAATGCGAATATGAGCTGCGTTGTCAGAGAGACAAAAATAACGGCCCAGCAAATATTCAGTGAAGAGTCCAAATTTTACCTTGTTAAATCTAATTGAAAACGAGTGATTCGCGAAATGATTTCCTGGAACAGAAAATGGAATGTTTCAGAAAATAATTCAGAAAATATATAAGAGAAAAATTATGCTTGGATTTATAACGTAAAGGATCATCAGTACAACGTGATGTGAAATATGCATAGCACAAATGTATTACTACTAATAATAATTTCTTAGCAATAAACAATATCATCAATTATTATAACAATATATGCACTACTCTGCAAAACGAAGAGAAGAATTACCTTCAGAATTCGCTTTAAGATACCAAAAAAAGTGTCAAGAGATTATTCTGACAACTTGGCGACAACCATCGCCGATGAAAGCGTCTGACAACTTGGCGACAACCATCGCCGATGAAAGCGGAGATATTAATGTGACATCTCTACGCTTCATGAATTCAGCCGAGCGTTTTGAGTTCTACTTGGCGGCAGAAGATCGACGTAAAGTAACTAGATGGATCCGAAATCCGTTTATTGCATTGAAGGATGATTTGACAGTCGTTGTGAAGGATATACTGTAGCAGCTGACGAAGAACTCAAGATGACTTTCCAGACTGTAATATCACTTGCTTTCTTTTTCCCTCGACATAGCACAGTGTAACCAGTTTCTCAACCACGAGTGTCATTAAGACAAAGTACACCAACAGTATATCTATCTGATGAAGAATAATAAGGCATAATACCGTGACTGGAACAACACACAAGAAACTCTCATGTTATTTGTGGATAAATATATGATCTCCACTGCGCTTGATACTACCTCAATCCAGCCATAACTTAATGAGCTGGTATATAAGAAGCAAGCTCACCTCTCATGCTAATAAAGATTAGATATTCTAACATGCTAACTAAAATCAAATTAAAATGTTTTTGCTTATCTTAAATGAATGTAATATCCTGTTTTATTATTTGCAATGAAATTATATGATATTTCCCTTAATATCTTTTTAATATCACCAAGGTGGCAACCATACACCGGTCCCTGGCACACTGTAGGTCCTCCACGTCAGAAGGTTTGAAAAGCACTATTTTAGGCTCTCTGATATACCAAGAAAATCCAGCTTCAGTTTCAATGTTGGTGTTTTTTAGCGTAATGTTTTATTTAGCTTTGGGATGTGTATGTCCTAATTTGCTATTTTTATTGAAGATATTGGGATATTAGTTTACATGTAATAACGTGTGACTGCCTCTTCTGATTTGATTCAAATCTTCTCTAATATTAAACTACGGTAGAAACGCATGACGCACTCTGCACTAATCCTGTCGCATGCATTGAGGCACAGTAAAGGGGGGGGTGCCCTTATCGGATCGCGCAGCGACTGAAATAAACGTAGTTTCGTTTTAGTTCAGCGAGAGTGCAACAAAACATGATAAACCAGTCAAGGTTGGAGGTAAACACTACTGGACTAAGTCAACGACTGCGTACATTGTGTGACATTTACCTAAATACATTTTTCAACTGGAAGAGCCAGTTTCCTCTCCAGGTTTAGCTCTCCGACAGTAAACTTCAAAATCCATTGAATATAGAGGAAATATAAAAGAGGCTGTAATTCTTGTGTAAACACAGATACGATAAATTACTAATTTCTTTAATATCGAAATGAGTTATAGTGCTATTTTAATAGCAAGATTCTATAGATATTTTTTTTATTCATAAATGCTCAATCCTTACAAATAAATGAAACTCAAAAGCTAAATGAATTGTTAAGCGAGTTTTTAAATGTAACTTTATGAAATGAGTCAGCAGAATATATTATTTGTCATTTTATCATTATTGGAATCATTCATTCGTTCACCGGGAATTTTAAATGATTAATTAATAGATTGTTTACTCCTGATCGCCAGAGTTTTAAAACAACAGGGATATCTCTCCGAGTCACCCGACGAGTAGTAAGGGAGGTGAGGTAAGAGATGACAGCGAGGGAGGCTAACGGTGGAGAGTGGGGGGCGAGCGGTGGAATGTGGGCGGCGAACAGTGGAGAGTGGGCGGCGAGAGGTGGAGAGTGGGCGGCGAGTGATGGAATGTGGGCGGCGATCAGTGGAGAGTGGGCAGCGAGAGGTGGAGATTGGGCGGCGAGCGGTGGAATGTGGGCGGCGATCAGTGGAGAGTGGGCAGCGAGAGGTGGAGATTGGGCGGCGAGTGGTGGAATGTGGGCGGCGATCAGTGGAGAGTGGGCAGCGAGAGGTGGAGAGCGGGCGGCGAGTGATGGAGAGCGGGCGGCGAGTGATGGAGAGCGGGCAGCGAGTGGTGTAGTGCAGGTGACCTACTGGTTAGGCGGCCAGGAAGCACTGCTTGGAACTATCTTGACTTTGACCTCACTCTCACATGAAGAATATAAACAAGTACCAGCCACAATAATGGCGTGTCTTCCGGAACATTAAGTCTAGACTTATTCTAGTAATATTCTCAGATTGTTGCCTTGTGTTCCCAAGGCAATCTTCAGTATATTGGCCCCCATCAGGACCTGATAATCTACACTAGAAGGCCGAAGTCTTGTGAGCAGTTCCTCGGTGTGAACGCTGGAAATTTACCAGTTATATATAATTGTAAAAATGGTGAGGCGAGTTTTTGATCTAGATGCCTTTGTTGATATCGATATACCAAGGTACCTCAATATCAACAGTCATATGACGGGTACAATAAAATCTAAGAGATTTGATATTTTAATTGTAAATTAATGGATTTTTTAGCCAAAATAATTTAATTTTAGAGGTAAGCAGGAAATAATAATAATAATGTTACTGCTTTACACAAATAACCCGCACATAGGAGAGAGGAGCTTACGACGACGTTTCGGTCCCACTTGGACCATTTACAAAGTCCAAGTTGGACCGAAACGTCGTGGTAAGCTCCTCTCTCTCCTATGTGCGGGTTATTTCATATATGTTTTGTATGTACGTAGTTATATATGCTATATATTTATGCACGTTCTATATGTAATTATATATGCTATTTATACAGAGTATATACGTAATTGTAAATGCTATAATTTTTTACAAATTCCATATGTAGCTATATACGCTATTCAGTCTATGAAAATTGACGATGCAGAACTAACAAGTTAAAATCAGTTACCCCTATGTAAATAATGCAGGAAATGGATTAGTCATGCCTCAGAAAACACCTCGTGGTAATTCTCTATATAAATACTACGAGATAAAAGAAAATCTGCATTATCTTCAGATCTCAAATAATTGAAAAGGGTCTCACAGAATCACACACACACACACAAACACACACACACACACACAATTGGAAGTTGAAGACTCAGACGATCAAAGGGATGTTAGGAAGTATTTCTTCAGTCATAGAGTTGTCACGAAGTGGAATAGTCTAGCAAGTGATGTAGTGGAGGCAGGAACCATACATAGCTTTAAGACGAGGTATGATAAAGCTCATGGAGCAAGGAGAGAGAGGACCTAGTAGCGGTCAGTGAAGAGGCGGGGCTAGGAGCTAAGTCTCGACCCAGCAACCATAATTAGGTGAGTACAATTAGGTGAGTACACACACACACACACACACACCTAATTAACAGAAAATAGGCCGTGTTTATCGACAAGTGATTTGAAAAGTGGTACCTAGCAAGTTTTCTCTCGGAGTAAAATGTGCAGAGTTGGTGCAGCAAAGTGGCAGCAAGTGGCCAGACGGCAGCAAAGTGGCAGCAAGTCGCCAGACGGCAGCAAAGTGGCAGCAAGTCGCCAGACGGCAGCAAAGTGGCAGCAAGTGGCCAGAGGGCAGCAAAGTGGCAGCAAGTGGCCAGAGGGCAGCAAAGTGGCAGCAAGTCGCCAGACGGCAGCAAAGTGGCAGCAAGTCGCCAGACGGCAGCAAAGTGGCAGCAAGTCGCCAGACGGCAGGAAAGTGGCAGCAAGTCGCCAGAGGCAGCAAAGTGGCAGCAAGTGGCCAGAGGGCAGCAAAGTGGCAGCAAGTCGCCAGACGGCAGCAAAGTGGCAGCAAGTCGCCAGACGGCAGCAAAGTGGCAGCAAGTCGCCAGAGGGCAGCAAAGTGGCAGCAAGTGGCCAGAGGGCAGCAAAGTGGCAGCAAGTGGCCAGAGGGCAGCAAAGTGGCAGCAAGTCGCCAGAGGGCAGCAAAGTGGCAGCAAGTCGCCAGAGGGCAGCAAAGTGGCAGCAAGTGGCCAGAGGGCAGCAAGTCGCCAGACGGCAGCAAAGTGGCAGCAAGTGGCCAGAGGGCAGCAAAGTGGCAGCAAGTCGCCAGAGGGCAGCAAAGTGGCAGCAAGTCGCCAGACGGCAGCAAAGTGGCAGCAAGTCGCCAGACGGCAGCAAAGTGGCAGCAAGTGGCCAGACGGCAGCAAAGTGGCAGCAAGTGGCCAGAGGGCAGCAAAGTGGCAGCAAGTCGCTAGACGGCAGCAAAGTGGCAGCAAGTCGCCAGACGGCAGGAAAGTGGCAGCAAGTCGCCAGAGGGCAGCAAAGTGGCAGCAAGTGGCCAGAGGGCAGCAAAGTGGCAGCAAGTCGCCAGACGGCAGCAAAGTGGCAGCAAGTCGCCAGACGGCAGCAAAGTGGCAGCAAGTCGCCAGAGGGCAGCAAAGTGGCAGCAAGTGGCCAGAGGGCAGCAAAGTAGCAGCAAGTGGCCAGAGGGCAGCAAAGTGGCAGCAAGTGGCCAGAGAGCAGCAAAGTGGCAGCAAGTGGCCAGAGGGCAGCAAAGTGGCAGCAAGTGGCCAGAGGGCAGCAAAGTGGCAGCAAGTGGCCAGAGGGCAGCAAAGTGGCAGCAAGTGGCCAGAGGGCAGCAAAGTGGCAGCAAGTGGCCAGAGGGCAGCAGAGGAAAGGGATGGCGGAGCATGATAGGACTGCCACGAGACTCAGGGTTTGATGGTGTTAAACAAAATACATAAAACATGAAGATCACCAGGAGAGGCAGGAAGTAAGGTAGTCTCTCTCACCTCAGTTTCCTGTCTTTATTTCACCTTCACGATATTTATAACATTGTTCTCTCTCTCTCTCTCTCTTGTAGGGAGACTGCCTCCAACACTTCTTGGTCAAGACCATTCCACTGCTTGACAACCCTGAAGCTGAATAAATACTTCCTAACATCCATGTGACTCATCTGAGTCTTCAACTTCCAGTTGTGATCCCTTGTTGCTGTGTCCCATCTCTGAAACATTCTGTCTCCATCCAACTTGTCAATTCCTCTCAGTATTTTGTATGTCGTTATCATGTCCCCACCTGTCTCTCCTGTCCTGTGTCTGTGTGTACTCACCTAATTGTTGTTGAAGAGGTCGAGCGTGTGTGTGTGTGAGAGAGAGAGAGAGAGAGAGAGAGAGAGAGAGAGAGAGAGAGAGAGAGAGAGAGAGAGAGAGAGAGAGAGAGAGAGAGGAGTAGTGAGAGAAATGGAGTGGTCGTAACTTGTATTGACGACCAGTCTGGCGGACAAACGGGCCTCGCCTCCACGACCACCTTCCTCACGACCACCTTCCCCACCACAACCATCAGTGCCACCAACCCTACTACCACCCACACCATTACAACCAGCACCAACAACTATCACCACCGCTACAGCAAACATCACCAACATGAAACCGACCTCCACCACCACCACTACTACTATACTACCACCCATCAATACCACCCCCACTACCACTGCCATAAAAGAACAAGTCACCCCCCCCCCCAATACGACAGTAAAACAACCAGTGCCACAACAAAACAGCCACAACTGAACAGCAATAACAAAACAACCACTATCACAAAACAACCACTGCCACAAAACAACCACAACAAAACAACCACTACCACAACAAAATCACAACAGAATAACCACAACAAAACAACCACTGCCACAACAAAACAACCACTGCCACAACAAAACAACCACTGCCATAACTAAACAACCACAACAAAACAACCACTGCCATAACTAAACAACCACTGCTATAACTAAACAACCACAACAAAACAACTACGGCTGAAACAAAACAACCACTACTAAAACAAAACAACCACTGCTAAAACAAAACAACCACTGCCATAATAAAACAACCACTGCCATAATAAAACAACCACTGCTAAAACAAAACAACCACTGCCATAATAAAACAACCACTGCCATAATAAAACAACCACTGCTAAAACAAAACAACCACTGCCATAATAAAACAACCACTGCCATAATAAAACAACCACTGCTAAAACAAAACAACCACTGCCATAATAAAACAACCACTGCCATAATAAAACAACCACTGCTAAAACAAAACAACCACTGCCATAATAAAACAACCGCAACAAAACAACCACTGCGCCACCCCCACCTCCCTCAATGCCACCAATACATTAGGTTTTTCCAGGGTTATATTCTCTCAGGTCACAACACAAGCTCCTTATTTTTACAGGTGGAGACTCGGGAGGGAATACACTGACTCGTACATTATTATTATTATTATTATTCGGGGAAGCACTAAACCCTCAGGGAACATACATTGAATGGGCGAGCGCGAGCACACACACCACACACACACACACACACACATGTAGCTGAATGGATCTTATGCCTTACAAGTTCAAAGATAATCTCAAGTAACTTGTGTACCACAAGGTCAAAGGTACTCTCAAGTAACCTGTGTACCACAAGGTCAAAGGTACTATCAAGTAACCTGTGTACCACAAGTTCAAAGTACTTCAAGTAACCTGTGTACCACAAGTTCAAAGGTACCTCAAGTAACCTGTGTACCACAAGTTCAAAGGTACTCTCAAGTAACCTGTGTACCACAAGTTCAAAGGTACTCTCAAGTAACCTGTACCACAAGTTCAAAGATATCTCAAGTAACCTGTGTACCACAAGTTCAAAGGTTCTCTCAAGTAACCTGTGTACCACAAGTTCAAAGGTACTCTCAAGTAACCTGTGTACCACAAGTTCAAAGGTACTCTCAAGTAACCTGTGTACCACAAGTTCAAAGGTACTCTCAAGTAACCTGTGTACCACAAGTTCAAAGGTTCTCTCAAGTAACCTGTGTACCACAAGTTCAAAGGTACTCCCAGGTTAACAAGACGACTGGAAGCCGCCGTACCGACAGTGACAGACACTTCCGGTCACATCCAAGTTACCCGCCAGCGATGCGATTAGCCAGAAGACGAAGTACAGGCAAATATTTGAATCTGATTGGATATATTAGCATTTGAGTCCGTTAGTAGCAGGGGAAGAGAGCCAATCAGCGCGCAGCTTGGCAGTCCGGGGGCGATGACATAATGAGGTCTTGTCAGCCTGACAAAACACCGCCGGGAGACAGAGAGGAGATGAAGGAAGAAGACAAGGGAAGGAGAGAGAAGGCGAGGAAGGATCAAGGAGATGGAGATCAATCATAGAATAATGAGGGTCTTCCCAGGTGACTGGAGGAGGAGGAGGAGGAGCCGCTCACTCTCCGTATATGAACCAATTTCAGCCGTTTCAAAAATTGATTCATTTGAAGACATTTCAAAAACAGATTTGTTAAAGTTTTCAGAACTACTTTCTGGCCAATTATATACACACACATGTGCATAATATATAAATATATATATATATATATATATATATATATATATATATATATATATATATATATACACATAAATGAGTTCATATCACAGGCCTCTATTTTAATTTTATATCGTATTTACAAGTTACATAACGAACGACTTATTCATCCAGAATTCTATTTAATGCAAATTAAAAGCATAAAGGTCATATTATTCCGGTAAAAACCGTTTCTACAAATTAATTGTTATATTCGCTGGGGCATCATAATAGTTCCGTCAACAGTGACTTTATTTGAAAGCTTAACTAGAAAATCCCTCTGGCTAAATATCATGTAAACTGCAGTGCCAGAGTTGCTTGATATTTGTCGAGACAGGCGAGTGTGAAGTTGCTGTCAGCCTTGCAGAGCTGAGACAGGCGAGTGTGAGGTTGCTGTCAGCCTTGCAGAGCTGAGACAGGCGAGTGTGAAGTTGCTGTCAGCCTTGCAGAGCTGAGACAGGCGAGTGTGAGGTTGCTGTCAGCCTTGCAGAGCTGAGACAGGCGAGTGTGAAGTTGCTGTCAGCCTTGCAGAGCTGAGACAGGCGAGTGTGAGGTTGCTGTCAGCCTTGCAGAGCTGAGACAGGCGAGTGTGAGGTTGCTGTCAGCCTTGCAGAGCTGAGACAGGCGAGTGTGAGGTTGCTGTCAGCCTTGCAGAGCTGAGACAGGCGAGTGTGAAGTTGCTGTCAGCCTTGCAGAGCTATCACAAGAGACAGGCGAGTGTGAGGTTGCTGTCAGCCTTGCAGAGCTGAGACAGGCGAGTGTGAGGTTGCTGTCAGCCTTGCAGAGCTGAGACAGGAGACAGGCGAGTGTGAGGTTGCTGTCAGCCTTGCAGAGCTGAGACAGGCGAGTGTGAGGTTGCTGTCAGCCTTGCAGAGCTGAGACAGGAGACAGGCGAGTGTGAAGTTGCTGTCAGCCTTGCAGAGCTGAGACAGGCGAGTGTGAGGTTGCTGTCAGCCTTGCAGAGCTGAGACAGGCGAGTGTGAAGTTGCTGTCAGCCCCTTGCAGAGCTGAGACAGGCGAGTGTGAGGTTGCTGTCAGCCTTGCAGAGCTGAGACAGGCGAGTGTGAAGTTGCTGTCAGCCTTGCAGAGCTGAGACAGGCGAGTGTGAGGTTGCTGTCAGCCTTGCAGAGCTGAGACAGGCGAGTGTGAGGTTGCTGTCAGCCTTGCAGAGCTGAGACAGGCGAGTGTGAGGTTGCTGTCAGCCTTGCAGAGCTGAGACAGGCGAGTGTGAGGTTGCTGTCAGCCTTGCAGAGCTATCACAAGAGACAGGCGAGTGTGAGGTTGCTGTCAGCCTTGCAGAGCTGAGACAGGCGAGTGTGAGGTTGCTGTCAGCCTTGCAGAGCTGAGACAGGAGACAGGCGAGTGTGAGGTTGCTGTCAGCCTTGCAGAGCTGAGACAGGCGAGTGTGAGGTTGCTGTCAGCCTTGCAGAGCTGAGACAGGAGACAGGCGAGTGTGAAGTTGCTGTCAGCCTTGCAGAGCTGAGACAGGCGAGTGTGGTTGCTGTCAGCCTTGCAGAGCTGAGACAGGCGAGTGTGAGGTTGCTGTCAGCCTTGCAGAGCTGAGACAGGCGAGTGTGAGGTTGCTGTCAGCCTTGCAGAGCTGAGACAGGCGAGTGTGAGGTTGCTGTCAGCCTTGCAGAGCTATCACAAGAGACAGGCGAGTGTGAGGTTGCTGTCAGCCTTGCAGAGCTGAGACAGGCGAGTGTGAGGTTGCTGTCAGCCTTGCAGAGCTGAGACAGGAGACAGGCGAGTGTGAGGTTGCTGTCAGCCTTGCAGAGCTGAGACAGGAGACAGGCGAGTGTGAAGTTGCTGTCAGCCTTGCAGAGCTGAGACAGGAGACAGGCGAGTGTGAAGTTACTGTCAGCCATGCAGAGCTATCACAAGAGACAGGAGAGTGTGAGGTTGCTGTCAGCCTTGCAGAGCTGAGACAGGAGACAGGCGAGTGTGAAGTTGCTGTCAGCCATGCAGAGCTATCACAAGAGACAGGAGACTTAATATAAAATACCCCGGGCATGAGTACAAGTCATTAAGTTGTTGACTTATTATAAAATACCCCGGGCACGAGTACATAAAGTTGGTGACTTAATATAAAATACCCCGGGCACCAGTGCTGCCACACCACCACCACAGTAGTTGTGGGAAGTTAGCTAAGCACTCAAGAATTATTACACACACACACACACACTGTAAGAGAGTTAAAGAGCAAGAGGCACATAAATAAGAGTGAAGATGGTGAGGAGGCTGCCAATAACCTCACCCTAGCTAAGATGAGCTTCTCACCCTGACCTGGGCTGCTCTGGGTACACATGCAGAGTGAATAACTCACCAGAAATCCTTCAACCGTCAACCACCTCTGCTCAACAGCTGTTCAGCTTAGTCATAAGTCAGGCTTACCCATCAAACTCTTCATGGGAGGTGTGTTGACGCCAGTGAAGGACTGTTGTAGTTACCCTGTACTTCCTTGGATCAAACCTGATTATCTAACACTCATTCCCAAGACGTAGTAAGAATGCATATGGATTTAACTCCTCCCCACATATATATAATAACTGACCCATCAGCGCCAAGATTATAGTCAAGACCCTCAGTTATAAAATTATTATCAAAACCATAATTTTTAAAGGGGTGGACCGATAAGGAAGGTCTCGGTCACATGACCAAAAGCTCCAGCTGCGGGTCGTCATATGACTAAGACCCGCGTCAGGAAACACTTGTCCTGTTTCCTGACTAAACCTACCTAATCTAACCTCGATTGTGTCTTGGGCATGTCTACAAGATAGGAAGCATGATTCCTTCACTATCGTCTTGAGTGCGTCTGTAGGATAAGGATAGAAAGCCGGATGCTCTCCCTATCACCTTAAGAGAGTCAACAGGATAATGACAGCAACTAATGATACCTTCCTCACTTTCTTGAGTGTGTTGATAGTTTATAGGGCAGAGGCAGGATGCACCCGTTCAAAATACACAGAACTGAATCTACGGCCGCACACCCTAAAAATTTACTTTGCATTGCATATACGTATTTGTAAACTGTCTCTGTCTCACTGTTGGTCATCATGACTGGAATGCAATAGTGTTGTTATTTAATAAGTTTTGAAATTTGAAGGAAATACTACCAATGACACTGCAAGATACGAGGGACAGACTTATTTAAGGTTGTACTAGATGTTAAAGTCTAGTGCTTTCAAGTATACCCTAATCCATATGATAGTTAAGTAAAGTTCCAATGTACATACACTATGAAATACGTATCTAAGTGTATATACACTGAGAACTACTTATTTCCGTGTATATATGAGAGATACACATTTCAGTGTAGGCAGTGTGTCCGAACATAAATACAGAGTGGCAGTGGCGTTGGCGTGCGTTTACACACACACACACACACACACGTCTTGCAGGTGTACTCACCGTACTCCACACATGTGAAGCTAATGAGGAGAATTAAATCGGATGAGGATCAGACAGGACTACAAAGGGACCTGGACAGGCTGCAAGCCTGGTCCAGCAACCGGCTCCTGGAATTTAACCCCACCAAATGCAAAGTCATGAAAATCTGGGAAGGGCAAAGAAGACCACAGACAGAGTACAGCCTAGGGGGCCAGATAACTGCTGCAGGATATAGGCGCCTGGCAAACCTAAGAATAGCGTTCCGATACCTCAGTGAGGAATCGTTCAAGACTGTACACCGTGTACGTCAGGCCCATATTGGATTATGCAGCACCAATTTGGAAACCACACCTGGTCAAGCACGTCAAGAAATTAGAGAAAGTGCAAAGGTTTGCAACAAGACTAGTCCCGGAGCTAAGGGGTATGTCCTACGAAGAAAAGTTAAGTGAAATCGACCTGACGACACTAGAGGACAGGAGGGATAAGGAGGACATGATAACGACGTATAAAATACTGCGAAGAAATGACAAAGACAGGATGTTCCAGAGATGGGACACAGCAACAAGGGGTCACAATTGGAAGTTGAAGACTCAGTTGAGTCACAGGGGATGTTAGGAAGTATTTCTTCGGCCATAGAGTTGTCAGGAAGTGGAACAGTCTGGAAAGTGAGGTAGTGGAGGTAGGTACCATACATAGCTTTAAGAAGAGGTATGATAAATTTCATGGAGCAGGGAGAGAGTGGACCTAGTAGCGACCAGTGAAGAGGCCGGGCCAGGAGCTATGACTTGACCCCTTCAACCATAATTAGGTGAGTACACACACACACACACACGTGTTGTCTTGCAGGTGTACTTACCGTCCGCCCTCGCCCATCACCCTTGTTCCTCCATCATCGTTACTCACCTGAAATTATGAAAAAAAAACTGTTTTGTACAAGATTATTGATTTAAAAAATGAGGGGAGAGAGAGAGAGAGAGAGAGAGAGAGAGAGAGAGAGAGAGAGAGAGAGAGAGAGAGAGAGAGAGAGAGAGAGAGAGAGAAAGAGAGAGAGAAAAAAAAGAGAGACTGAATTTTTTTTCCTACTGTCAAAATACGTACCAAAAGCATCTTGACAACACTGGGACTGACAAGCAGGACTCCAACGTCAAGTGCTGGAGACCAACACAACAACAACAATGATTCACACTGTTGAAGAGCTAAAAAAAAAATATCTCCATGTTGCTTTTCTGCCTTACGTTGCGTCCTTTCACACTGGTGTCACCAAACATGTGAAATGTTGCTAATATCAAGGACAACGTTTCACTTGCTGCAACATTATAAAGGAGAAAATACAAATAAAGCTCACACACTCACAAATAAGGAATGGAACATTACTACTGCTATTGTTTACACTTGCAACATGTTGAAGGTTCGTGGCACTATGTTGAAGGTTCGTGGCACTATGTTGAAGGTTCGTGGCACTATGTTGAAGGTTCGTGGCACTATGTTGAAGGTTCGTGGCACTAAGTTGAAGGTTCGTGGCATTATGTTGAAGGTTCGTGGCACTAAGTTGAAGGTTTGTGGCACTATGTTGAAGGTTCGTGGCACTATATTGAAGGTTCGTGGCACTATGTTGAAGGCTTGTGGCACTAAGTTGAAAGCTTGTTTCACTAAGATTTACATATTTGCTGCAAGCAACTGTGCTCTCTAGTCAGTGTTATCAGTACCAGGTGCAGAGAGAAACTTGTACTATGTGACGGCAATACTCTAAGATTCCCGTCTGGATCTTATTCGCGTGTAAACGTACATCCTGACATTCAAGACAGTGAGACTCCATCTGTAAAAGAGAAAACACGAATGTGAATAAACTTTAAATGTATGCGAGGCTATCTGAGTGGAGCGTGCGCGCCCAGGCACGGAAAATGGAGGGCGTAACGTCCTCATTAGCGGAGGGTGGAAGTAGGACCAGAAATACTGAGCAGCTTGATGGAATAGGCAGGAAAACCTACCTGGGTATTCCTCGAGGAAAACAAGACCAGTGAGTGTGCAGCCACGACTGATGGGAAGGCAGACGGAGAGGTAGAGGCTCCACCCGTTATTTCTAGTGACAGTGTACTTAATGTGATGGTGTCTGGCAACGACCATGCTCTGAAGGGTCCCTTTAATACTAAAAAGGTTTGCCAACAGTGTCAGTAAATGTCAACAACTGTGCTACTGCTATTTACCACATATGACTGTCTTATTAAGATTTGAAGGCGCTCAAAAAAATAGTGAGTCCGGAAGAAGTGAATGAGTGTGTAAGCACCTGGAGGTGGGGAGACTGGAAGAAGTGAATGAGTGTGTAAGCACCTGGAGGTGGGAAGACTGGAAGAAGTGAATGAGTGTGTAAGCACCTGGAGGTGAGAAGACTGGAAGAAGTGAATGAGTGTGTAAGCACCTGGAGGTGGGAAGACTGGAAGAAGTGAATGAGTGTGTAAGCACCTGGAGGTGGGGAGACTGGAAGAAGTGAATGAGTGTGTAAGCACCTGGAGGTGGGAAGACTGGAAGAAGTGAATGAATGTGTAAGCACCTGGAGGTGGGGAGACTGGAAGAAGTGAATGAGTGTGTAAGCACCTGGAGGTGGGAAGACTGGAAGAAGTGTGTAAGCACCTGGAGGTGGGGAGACTGGAAGAAGTGAATGAGTGTGTAAGCACCTGGAGGTGGGGAGACTGGAAGAAGTGAATGAGTGTATAAGCACCTGGAGGTGGGGAGACTGGAAGAAGTGAATGAGTGTGTAAGCACCTGGAGGTGGGGAGACTGGAAGAAGTGAATGAGTGTGTAAGCACCTGGAGGTGGGGAGACTGGAAGAAGTGAATGAGTGTGTAAGCACCTGGAGGTGGGGAGACTGGAAGAAGTGAATGAGTGTGTAAGCACCTGGAGGTGAGAAGACTGGAAGAAGTGAATGAGTGTGTAAGCACCTGGAGGTGGGGAGACTGGAAGAAGTGAATGAGTGTGTAAGCACCTGGAGGTGGGGAGACTGGAAGAAGTGAATGAGTGTGTAAGCACCTGGAGGTGGGGAGACTGGAAGAAGTGAATGAGTGTGTAAGCACCTGGAGGTGGGGAGACTGGAAGAAATGAATGAGTGTGTAAGCACCTGGAGGTGGGGAGACTGGAAGAAGTGAATGAGTGTGTAAGCACCTGGAGGTGGGGAGACTGGAAGAAGTGAATGAGTGTGTAAGCACCTGGAGGTGAGAAGACTGGAAGAAGTGAATGAGTGTGTAAGCACCTGGAGGTGGGGAGACTGGAAGAAGTGAATGAGTGTGTAAGCACCTGGAGGTGGGGAGACTGGAAGAAGTGAATGAGTGTGTAAGCACCTGGAGGTGGGGAGACTGGAAGAAGTGAATGAGTGTGTAAGCACCTGGAGGTGGGGAGACTGGAAGAAGTGAATGAGTATGTAAGCACCTGGAGGTGGGGAGACTGGAAGAAGTGAATGAGTATGTAAGCACCTGGAGGTGGGAAGACTGGAAGAAGTGAATGAGTGTGTAAGCACCTGGAGGTGGGAAGACTGGAAGAAGTGAATGAGTGTGTAAGCACCTGGAGGTGGGAAGACTGGAAGAAGTGAATGAGTGTGTAAGCACCTGGAGGTGGGGAGACTGGAAGAAGTGAATGAGTGTGTAAGCACCTGGAGGTGGGGAGACTGGAAGAAGTGAATGAGTGTGTAAGCACCTGGAGGTGAGAAGACTGGAAGAAGTGAATGAGTGTGTAAGCACCTGGAGGTGGGGAGACTGGAAGAATAAAAAACAGAACCGGAGTTGTAAGAGATTAACATCTTAAGACAAATTCTGAAAGCAGACAAGATTCAAATTCCAGAATGCTTAGGACATTTGTTTAATGAATATATGACAGGGTATGCATAACCCCTTTTGCATAAGTACAAGCAAAACATGTGTGCCTGTATGTATTATAGCAGGAATAAGTATACTGAGCATACAGGTGAAGCTATATTATAACTGTTATCGAAAGGACGGGTTTACTGCTCCCCATGATTATAATAATAATGTTATTGAAAGAGTTATGAGAAGGACAAAGAAGGAACAAGGCAGATTTTGAAAAGGAATGTGCAAATCAAGTGAGAAGTGCTTTGTCAGGATTGCTTGTAGCAACTACGAATTCTGAAAAGGCATAAGACAGGACGGATGTGGGAGCGACATGGTTCAGCTGAGCAAGTGAGTTAACCAGGTGAGTTAACCAGGTGAGTTAACCAGGTGAGTGAAGGATG
Organism: Cherax destructor; assembly: GCA_009830355.1. NCBI lineage: Eukaryota > Metazoa > Arthropoda > Malacostraca > Decapoda > Parastacidae > Cherax > Cherax destructor. The sequence goes on along the minus strand of WNWK01000429.1, from coordinate 230,078 downwards.
AGTGACGGTAACTTGTTTGATAAACGCTCGCAGCTGCCGGCGCTAAACAAGGCTTAATTTACCCTCATGTGCTCTCAGAAATTTTCAGTAAACGAGTGTCTGCGACGCGTGATGTGAATATGTTGTGGGGACTTACTCACGGACATCCAGCCACATTTTACTGATAGCAGAAGCTATTAAATTTTCTGGGCAACCGCAACGCCCTCCCCCTCCCTCAACAAGCTAACTAATAACAAAGATTTGTCCTAAAGTGAAAAACCTGAAATAATGGACAATATAAAGAGTCCGACAAATAACACACACACACACACACACACACACACACACTGCGAAAACACTCAAAACTGAGTTGGAAATCAACATTCACTTAAGTCAATAAATAAGAAGAGACCAGAAGAATACATCAATCAGCTTCGAGTAAAAAAAATGATAACATTTGTTTTCAAACTTTAACTAGTTTCTACGAGATTATTGACGCTGCGAGAACTTTGTAAAAAAAATTTCCTTTATACAAGAGGAGAAAGAGAGGAAGAGGCATATATATATATATATATATATATATATATATATATATATATATATATATATATATATATATATATATATATATATATATATTTATGGAGTTCCGTAACACTGAATAAGCTTTTACAGAACAAATTACAGAAAAATATATTCTCACTGACTAGAAAGAAATATTTTAGTTTAAAAAAATACCAATTTCCTGTTAGGTATATTTGAGTAAGGTAACTAATTCGTTGGGAAAATCCCCAAAACATATTGCCACAAATATAAGTAATCACAATTTAAGTTCTTATATAAGGAATCGTATGGAAGTGTGACTGCATGTCACTAGCGATATATTCTCTTGGTCATTACTACAGTATCAGTGTTTATGGAATGGGTTGTCTGTTCCTACTGGATCTTAATATACTTCCTTGAACTCCTGGTACCTGGCACCAGACTGCTAGGCGCCGCCCTTTTGTCTGACTCTAGATATTCTTCCAGTTGCATCTCTCCTCTTGGACACACCTGTATGGACTCTTTATTTCCTTTGCAGTATTGCAGGCTCTTGAAAAAGTGTTGGCTACACTACGTAAGGCCTAGAGCTATGATTCAACTCTTCCCTGTGATTGGGGGTGACTCAAATAGTGTTCCAAATCAACCACTCATACCGGAGGGAGGAGGGGTGAGGAGTGAGGTGTGGAGGGAGAGGGAAGGGAGATGGGGTCTCAATAAAAAGTGCATGAGGTTGTATAAGCCATTAAAAGTTTGACAAGGCAATTTCCGTCCCTTTGACAAGTACGAAGAAAGGTCGAGGACAAGGCGAGATTGACGTTATTATTAGGCCAGTATGTCAGAGTGACGCCTCTCCTCACTTTACCTCATTCTCTCCTTGTAGCCCTCCTCCCCCCACCCTCACTTCCTTCATAATTACCTCACCTTCCCTCACTCTTCACTGACACGCCTCCAAATTGCCTTACCTCATACTAGTGTGTAACGAGCGCCCACTAACGTGCTGACGATGGTAATATTATGCTCATTATTGCCGTAATAAGCACGGCGTCATAACCAACACATTACGCTGCCTCTAAATCATATTTAGCCAACTGATTCATTTTTACAACGATGGTGTTGATTCCACTGTAATATGATAAACACCTTAGAACAGGGAGAGAGAGAGAGAGAACGAAAACATATATGGAAAAGGAAAATAACGGAAGACAAGATATTCTCGTGCACACACCAAGGCTGTCTAGAGAGACAAGGATAGTATATCAGAAGGATCTGTCCCCAACATCCACTCCACACAAACACAAAAACACACATTATATATATATATATATATATATATATATATATATATATATATATATATATATATATATATATATATATATATATATATGAAAACGAGGTGAACGATAGCATAGACGAGGGAAAAAGGGTTAGTGGAGTATTGAGGCATTTGTGGAAAAAAAAAGTTTATCCATGGAGGGGAAAGGGAGACTACCAGAGTATAGTGGTATCAACACTTTTATATGGGTGTCATGCATGAGTTTTGAAGATTGCAGCGAGGGAGAGGCTGGAGGCTGTGAGGATATCATGTTTGAGAGCAATGAGTGCATGAATATTATGAAGAGAATTTAGAGTGTAGAAATTAGAAGACGGTGTGGGGTTACCAAAGATATAATCTAAAGGGTTCAGGTGGGTTTGGTATACAGAGAACATGGAGCAGAACAGGGGTGTACAAATATGGAAAGGTAGGGGTCGTTCCAGGAAAGGCTGGCAGCATTCGGTATTGGAGGTTTTCAGTGCTTGTATGTGCGTAGACAATGAAATACAATAAATATTCATAGTTTACATTTTTTTTTATCTGAGATAAAGAAGGAAGGGAAGGCAGCAGCCACATTACGTCTGCCTGGCGCCACGAGAGGGAGGGAGACGGGGAACCAGAAGCTCAGCACTACCCTGGGGCAGTTATTACGCTGGATAAAAAAAATTAATACAATCAAGTTTCAGAGTAAAAAGTGAGGGGGACCGGAGATCTCTAGCTAGAAAGACGGATGTCAGTTCCAGAAATAGGTGAAGCACACTGATGTCTGGGTGTAATTACCTACTTCTAATTACGTATTTGTGGCTATAAGAGTAGAGATAATCTTGTGGAGTCCCGTCATCTTTTATAATTGCTGTAGTTTTAATATTTGAGATAATTGCTGGGCTCACAGCCTTCTCTTGGAACTCATTCTGCTCAATTATTCTATTAATAAAGAAATAATTCCTGCAATATGTTTTACACTGCTTCTTCCCCAGAGAGTGTGTCTTCTTGCTGCGTCTTCCAAGAGTTAATAAAGATTTCCTCTCTTAATAACCTCTCACAATTTACAGAATGGTGTATTTCTTCCTCTTTTATATCCCAGAGATTTTTAAATCTTTCTTCCTCGTGTTTCTTAATGTCTCACTAATTCTTGTAGTATGTCTCTTAATTCTGTTTATTAGGTATCCCCGAAGATGGATACCTAATAAACTTGTCGCTTTCTTTCAATCATAACTCGAGAACCCATCATCCGATCGGCTCCAAATTTTCGACGACGCTTATGTACGGTAACTAGAACCAGATTATATAAACAACTGGCATGTCCAGATGGCCGATTACCATAGTTGTTGAACCCATTACCAGCATCCTGGAATGGCTACGATAACTTCCAAAACGCTCAGCAGCGCAGCTTCACGTGTACAAGACAAGTTCCTCCTAAGTCAACAACGGCAGAAAGTTAAATTAAAACGTGTAGGAGCAGATTTGTCCATTTCGTGTCTAAAATAGTCTGAAACTTTCATTCCAGTTAAATTAATTTCAGTCATCCTCTTCTGAACGCCTTTTGTATTTAGATAAAAATGGTTAAAAATTGTAACCTTAATTTTTAAAGGGGGTGGAGAGGTAATACAGCGGAAGGTCTCGGTCAGATGACCAAAAGCTCCAGCTGTGGGTCATCATATGACTAAGACCCGCGTCAGGAAACACTTGTAATGTTTCTTGACAAACCTAACCTAACCTTCAGTATTTAATGCCTGATGCGTCTTACTGCCGGAAGTCTCCTTTAGTTTTTGTTTGTGTGTGGGGCAAATTTATCACCACAGTAAAACAGTTAAAAAAAAAAAAAATTTGAACCGTTGGAATCCGCGCCATAGCTGGAGAACAGTTTTTCTGATCGCCTTCAAACTTTCAGCGTTGGAGGGCTTTATTAAAAGAAAGCTTCATGCTCACTTTTAGCTGTGTAAATTTCAAGTTGCCAATCTTACTACATAAATTGTTTACCATGTAATAACTAGAAAATAAAACTTCTGATCGGTTTCAAACCCTAAGCGCTGATGTACCTTAATTGGAAGTAATTTGTTGATTTTGTGCTGTGTGGAATCTAATTTACTAATTTTAAATAGAATATAAATGAGAAAAGAAAACTATAAAGATCACGTTTTTTCATTGTTTTTAAATTGTGATTCGTAGACTTGTATTTTTTTTGGAATATTCTCAGCAAAAAAGTTTCTTTAACTGAGAATTTTTCGTTTATAACTCGAGAACGCCTTATTCGATCGGCTTGAAATTTTCAACGCAAGTATAATGTATCTGGGGCAAGCTTCATGAAACTACTTGCATGCATGGGTGCCCTATAAACAATGGTGAATAAGCTGCAGCGTACTTGGTGCGCGCCACAGAACCACTTCTTGCAGTCCCTCCGTACCAACCAAACTGGCAATTAGGGTGGTGCGGCTGTAGGGGCCCCCCAGTCACGCTATTTGGCTGCCGGAATCATTCATCAACCAACTGGGTGAGAAGTTGACTCCAGCCGAAATGATGTTATATTTACACCCCTGGTTGGAGTCAGTCTCTCACTAGCAGGGTGAGTACATATACCGATCTCTCTTGTGGTAAGCCAATCGAAGTGAACGAACTCGTTTTGCTCTCCCACTCACCATTATTTTGCTGCTGTACTGCACTCTGTACGTATTGTAAATACTGATGAAGGGAATATATGGGTACTTAAAAATTATCCCTGGTGTTTGTCTTTTCCTATATTTTCATGGTTTATTCCTTGTCTGGGACTTGATTTAGAGCCAGGTACTTCAGGCCTTAGTGCATTAGTCAAGACACGGCCTAGGACACAAGTTAAGGTTGGTTGGTTTGTCGGTCTTAAAGACTGTCGACAATACGAGGGTCATTCAGGCTGCGTGTTTAATTTACCACCACCAATCAAGATTAATCCAGTGGGCAGAAATAGAGATTAAAGTAAATTCTCAGCAAATATACAGTGAGGGATGCACATCTCTGGGTTGTGTATACCCTTGCTGTAAAGCTAACAAACTAAGTCGTCAAGGTAGACCGCCGCAAGACACGCCCATACAGTCAGGTTGGGGCAAAACCTGCGGCGTACTCGTGAATTACTCAGTGTCAGTACGAAAAAGTTTATTTGCCATATTTTATGTAAAATTTAGTAGAGCTGCCATGAAGTGAAAAGCTCCTTTCTGCAATAAATTTTTAGGGCCATTTTCACTGTTCACAATGAAACTGGAAATGCGACACCTTGAAAGTGGATAATATATTATACATCATCTATATTCTTTATATTAAACAAAATTTTGTCTATTAAAATTCTAGTTAAGTAGAATAACTAACATATTTTTTTCACCATATCTGCCGCCGTCTTCCACCAAGGTAGTGTGACCCAAGAAAGAGGAAACATTCGCCATTATTTATTCAATAGCTGTCTTGCTAGAAGATACTTCAAATGACCCTCTGAACTGTAACATTCCCGCAGTTACTTCAGAGTGCAGACACTGAACTTCCCACCTCCAGGACTCAAGTCTGACTAACCGGTTTTACCCCTGAATCCCTTTATGAATGTTACCTTGCTTACGCTCCAGCAACGTTTAAAGTGCTTATCTCCACTCACCCCAATCCAATATGCTTACACATGCCTGCTAGATGCTGAAGCCCCTACCAATTAAAACCTCATTTACATCCTCCCTTTAACCCTTCCTGGAACGACCCGAACCCCTATTTCCTTCTACCCAGGATTTTTACACTCTCTGGTCATCCTATTCTACTTCATCCTCCCTACATGCCCAAACCACCTCAACAACCCCTTCTCTGCCCTCTTGAAATATACCCTCGGTAATCACACACAGTCTTCTAACTTCTATATTTTAAATCTTGTACAATAATCACACCACACACACTGTTGTGGCATGTAACGAATACGTTACACTTTATTCGGAGCATGTACACACTCCCATATAGGCTGCCTCCCAACCAGCGAACTAGGTGCTAAGGGTTTAACAGTAAGGGTACCCATCGTTAAATCAGTACCTTGGTTCATTAACCAATCACAGGCGGACCTGCCAAGGGCTGAGGCGATGTGACTTCACTGGCAGTCACCACCTGCCAGACTTGCCTCTAGCTGGTTGAAGAACAGTGCTCTCTCTCTCTCTCTCTCTCTGGCGTCTGTTTTTACCTTTAAACACCGTGTGGTACACTTATATTTCAACTTCATGTACATAGTGTACATAAGTGTACATAGCTGTATCTAATTGTTGAAGGAAAATACAAGTTTAATGCTACTGCTGTGTTTATTTTCGCTCCAAACCCAATGCGACCAGGTCAACAGGCCATTATTACCTGCGCCCGTAATAACTGTTCTCAAATATGACATCACCAGTACTTCCAGTCTCCTCTTTACTGCAAAGTCAATGCACATTCCTCACATTAATATAAAAGTGCTGGTTCTACCATACTCTGGTATACTTCTTTTGTTTTTGCCTCCATAGATAAATTCTTTCCCTCCACAGACATCTAAGCACTCCACCTACCTTTTTCATTCATCTGTTTTACAGTTCACCTCGTCTTTCATAGCCCCTTCAGCCGACACGTCCACTCCAGAATATCTAAATACATTCACTTCCTCTACAGTCCCCCTCCTTCCAATCTGATATCCAGTCTTTTTAATGGAAGGACTGATCCTGAACCTTGCAGCTGGTACTGTACAGTTCCTGAACTTTGCAGCTGGTACTGTACACTTCCTGAACCTTGCAGCTGGTACTGTACAGTTTCTAAACCTTGCAGCTGGTACTGTACAGTTTCTGAACCTTGCAGCTGGTACTGTACAGTTTCTGAACCTTGCAGCTGGTACTGTAGTTTCTGAACCTTGCAGCTGGTACTGTACAGTTTCTGAACCTTGCAGCTGGTACTGTACAGTTCCTGAACCTTGCAGCTGGTACTGTACAGTTTCTGAACCTTGCAGCTGGTACTGTAGTTTCTGAACCTTGCAGCAGGGCTGTACAGTTCTTGAACCTTGCAGCTGGTACTGTACAGTTTCTGAACCTTGCAGCAGGGCTGTACAGTTCTTGAACCTTGCAGCTGGTACTGTACAGTTCCTGAACCTTGCAGCTGGTACTGTACAGTTTCTGAACCTTGCAGCTGGTACTGTACAGTTTCTGAACCTTGCAGCAGGGCTGTACAGTTCTTGAACCTTGCAGCTGGTACTGTACAGTTTCTGAACCTTGCAGCTGGTACTGTACAGTTTCTGAACCTTGCAGCTGGTACTGTACAGTTTCTGAACCTTGCAGCTGGTACTGTACAGTTCCTGAACCTTGCAGCTGGTACTGTACAGTTCTGAACCTTGCAGCTGGTACTGTACAGTTTCTGAACCTTGCAGCTGGCTGTACAGTTTTGAACCTTGCAGCGGCTGTACAGTTTCTGAACCTTGCAGCTGGTACTGTACAGTTTCTGAACCTTGCAGCTGGTACTGTACAGTTTCTGAACCTTGCAGCTGGTACTGTACAGTTTCTGAACCTTGCAGCTGGTACTGTACAGTTTCTGAACCTTGCAGCAGGGCTGTACAGTTCTTGAACCTTGCCTTTTTCTGTGTTCACTTTCAATTTTCTTATTTTATACACCCTCGCAAACTCGTCGACCAACCTTTACAACTGTTCTTCGAGATCTCCCAAAATAATCAGCGGTAAAAAGCAACTGTGACACCTCCCACTTTGTATCAGATTCATTATTCGCTAATCCCACGCCTCTCCCCAACACCCTTACATCTGCTTCCACAACCACATCTATAACTATATTAAACACGCTGATACCCGACATATTTCTATAAGACCTACTTGTACTCGGTAAATGGTTCCCTTTTCTTCTACAAACCCTAATCCCAGCCTCACTCTATTCTTATTAAAACTCTTTACTGCCTACTATCTTCTCCATACATTTGCAAAATGTGCAACATTGCACCAATATTCACCCTATAATATGCCTTTTTTAAATCCATGTAACAAACAGTTCCTAAACCTTATTTAAGTATTATATACTTGTGTTTCACTGCAGACATGTGGGCAACACATCTACCCTTTGTAAAAACTTTGCTCCTCTACAACTCTGCTTCCTGTCTTACCCCTAATTCTTACCCCTGGAAGGGTAGCTTCAAGTCATTAGATCAAGAGACCTCCAAGTCTATCAGTAATGGTCCTCATAAATTTCCTCGCTATACTCCAGCAGAGAATAAGTAATCACAGTCTTAATACCTCAACATTCATCAATGCCATTTTATAAATTTCGTTTAATGATGCGTAGAAAAATTCCTTATTTATTTCCCTCACCCGCCATTTTACTTGTCAAACATCGGGAGATGGGAGAAAAATGCGATTATTTAAACTTCCAAGAAAATCAAAGTGCTAATGGAAATTATACTTCGCAAAGGAAAGTTATAAAATTAGAAGCCATGAACCAGTCATGCTCTCAGGCAGTCATCAACACCAGGTGATGAACCAGCCATACTGTCAGCCAGTCGTCAACACCAGGTGATGAACCAGCCATGCTCTCAGGCAGTCATCAACACCAGGTGATGAACCAGTCATGCTGTCAGGCAGTCATCAACACCAGGTGATGAACCAGTCATGCTGTCAGGCAGTCATCAACACCAGGTGATGAACCAGTCATGCTGTCAGGCAGTCATCAACACCAGGTGATGAACCAGCCATGCTCTCAGGCAGTCATCAACACCAGGTGATGAACCAGTCATGCTCTCAGGCAGTCATCAACACCAGGTGATGAACCAGTCATGCTGTCAGGCAGTCATCAACACCAGGTGATGAACCAGTCATGCTGTCAGGCAGTCATCAACACCAGGTGATGAACCAGTCATGCTGTCAGGCAGTCATCAACACCAGGTGATGAACCAGTCATGCTCTCAGTCATCAACACCAGGTGATAAACCAGTCATGCTCTCAGTCATCAACACCAGGTGATGAACCAGTCATGCTCTCAGGCAGTCATCAACACCAAGTGATAAACCAGTCATGCTCTCAGTCATCAACACCAGGTGATGAACCAGTCATGCTCTCAGACAGTCATCAACACCAAGTGATAAACCAGTCATGCTCTCAGTCATCAACACCAGGTGATAAACCAGTCATGCTCTCAGTCATCAACACCAGGTGATGAACCAGTCATGCTGTCAGGCAGTCATCAACACCAGGTGATGAACCAGTCATGCTCTCAGTCATCAACACCAGGTGATAAACCAGTCATGCTCTCAGTCATCAACACCAGGTGATGAACCAGTCATGCTCTCAGGCAGTCATCAACACCAAGTGATAAACCAGTCATGCTCTCAGTCATCAACACCAGGTGATGAACCAGTCATGCTCTCAGACAGTCATCAACACCAGGTGATAAACCAGTCATGCTCTCAGTCATCAACACCAGGTGATAAACCAGTCATGCTCTCAGTCATCAACACCAGGTGATGAACCAGTCATGCTGTCAGGCAGTCATCAACACCAGGTGATGAACCAGTCATGCTGTCAGGCAGTCATCAACACCAGGTGTGGGAAGTTCAGTAAGTGTCAACACTCTAGGTGGCAAGTAATAAATGTTTTTGGAGCTGGAAGGATATGTAAATACCAACCAGCTGTAGTAGATGACAAGTGCAACAACAACATTTCGCACACACACATACACACACTGACTTTATCAAGTGTCTTGACAAAGCCACTGCGTGGGCGAAACGTCGTTAACAATAACTATGCTTCTGGCTTCAGCAAAGTCAACTAGATCAGCCAGCATGACAGAGTAACAGTTGAATCATCGGTAAAAAATTACGACCTCAGACAAGATACTTCCAAAAAAAAATTGAGGGCAGTTCAGTAGCAGCGCCCGGGAAGGGGGAGGGTGCAGAAAGTTACAGTTTCAATATAAAATTGCCTTATTATAGCATGGCTCTAGGATGAAAGTAATGGAGGAAGTTTTGAAGTCTGGTAAAGATCTATGAAGCAGAAGTCAATTTATCGGACACCAGCCATTCTTCACGGCCCCACCACACTTCTCACTCTGATCTTTCTAACTTGAAATGAATAGAATTTACACGTCAGGGGGGTCGTCAGACGTGAACTTAGTCGAGATGGGGGGTAATCTTTGGGTCAAATTAATCATGTGGTAACTTCCTGTCTTGTAAAGTTCAAATTAATTACACGGTAACTTCATTGATGTATGGTTCAAAGTTGTCCCATGGTAACTGCTCTCTCTTGTACGGTTCAAAGTTGTCCCATGGTAACTGTTCTCTCTTATACGGTTCAAAGTTGTCCCATGGTAACTGTTCTCTCTTGTACTGTTCAAAGTTGTCCCATGGTAACTGTTCTCTCTTATACGGTTCAGTTATCCCATGGTAACTGTTCTTCATCATATTGCTCAAAGTTATCACAAGGTAACTGGTTTTTGTTCTATGGTTCAAAGTTATCAAAGAATAACTGTTTGTTCATGCATCCTTGAAAGTTATCAGCCGACAGGTGTTCTTCAGATTGAGTTCACTGACCCGTGGAGCTATGGGTGAGTCTGGTGGGTGCTGCCAGTAACTGGATGGGTGACTGTGTGGACACAGTCCTCGTCATAGATAGTCTGGTCAACACTCATGATGTGTCTCCTTGATATTAATATTATTATAGACATGAGGAACGGCTAAGCTCCACTTCCTTGATTCAGAAGCCATTCAGTGGCTTCAAGGTTCTAGGCTAATAAATTAATGATAAAATATTTTGTTCTAAAATGCTAGCAAACTGATGGAAGTTGGTTATATATAAGAAGAGGTTAAGATTAAGTCTCACAAGGTGCATTCGGCGAGCGCTGATTCATGAGAGTAAAAAGACCACAAAACCCAGATAAACCACAGGAAGTGAAATGAAGGTTTTTTTTTTTAACAAGAGCAGTAATACAACAGTGATGCAATCACTGTTGAAGGCTCTCTGGAGGCTCCAGGTGGAAGCCAACTCTCTTGTTACAACAGTAATGGAGTAGTTTGGGTTATCTTCATACTCCTCCATGACACGTTCCTCAAACGCCTCTCTTGCCAACCTTTATTTGAACACCTCGTCTAGGAATCTTTACCCTCTAGTCCCTTTGCAGATGTATGTGTGAACTCTGCAAACAACTTTCATAATTCACATCTGTTATTTTTTCCCCCCAGTTTTCCCAGTTTGTTAGGAGTCATTTTTGCAATATCGTGGCTACTGCTGTCCTCAAATACAACAACATGAACTCCAACAACTATATTTTCTTATTTACTCATTATTGTCTTCAAAGTGCAGAAGGATCATGAGGCAAGACTCTGCCGGGTGACCGCATGGAGAAGACCCGGGTCAGGACCCGTCCTGGCGAACCTACCTGTACCTGTCATGATAATATTCCTGGCAGGTGGTAACCCCATTCATACTAAGCTTGAGGAATGGGTGATAATAAGGTTCTAGCCAAGGAAGTAAAGCTTAGTTTTAATTCCTTAGATCAAGAGCCCTTCACTTTGAAGAACTGACCTTCATGAATCTCCAGCACTCCTGTTACGGTGTTCCACGATTCACTTCCTGACTATCTTCTTCTACACTTTGAATAGAATATATCAGTTATCTCTTAATGAGACCTATATTTCTCTTATTAATTAGAAAGAAATATTACAAGAATAAGGACTGTTTTAAACAGTAAAGATAAGTGTACACTGAATGTAAGACTTTCCTGGTAGTATACATGTTAATAAGACGAAGAATAGTCCAGTTATCCTGACAGATTTGAAAAATATTTAACAGGCTTCCATTTCGTACTTATATGATAGGAGGGTAGTACTTTCTTGAATGGTAGTACTTCCCTGGATGATAGTACCTCCCAGGATGGTAGTACTTCCCTGGATAGTAGTATCTCCCTGGATGGTAGTACCTTCCTGGAAGGTAGTGAGACGGGTCAATAATTCAGTGCCTTTCGACTGTCCCCTTGCTGGTACATCATGTGACAGGCAAGAGGCACTGAATTACACAAGAGTATTTCTGACATGTGATACCTTTCTATAATTCCGAGCGACGTACAAGCGTAACTATCTCTCTGTCTGTGCGTGTGTATGTGAACGTGTGAGCGTGTGTGTGTATGTGAGCGTGTGTGTGTGTGTGTGTGTGTGTGTGTGTGCGCGCGCGCGCGCACGCTTCATAAAGGCGCCGCTAAAACATGGTATAGAGATTTTCGAGCAATATTTTAAAGGCTTTGTATAATTTAGAATTTCTTGGAGAAGTTCTCGCTTGTTGGAAAAATTATAAACTTCCAGTAGTAATGAAGTAATGTTGGAGATAATGCTGAAGCACTCAAAGAATAGTGATGGAAATGTTGGAGATGTGTTGGTGCAGTATCGAAGAAAAAGTGAGGGGGAGGGGGAATGTTGGAGAGAGAGTACTGTAAGTAATGACGAAGTATCCAGAAGATAGAAGAAAGAGGCTAGCATTGAGGGAGAATTTGTTTTGTTTTTCAAGAACGGTGGAGACGTGATGAGGCGTCTTGAGGGTTACGAAGTCTTGGTGGGTAAGAACACGGATGGTAGTACGTCTGGATAGTAGACCTAGGTGTCTGGAAGTAACAGTGGACAAGTAAACTCAGTGCTGAGTAACCAGTGCTGGTAAGTAACAGTGCTGACAAGTAACACAGTGCTGGAGTAACACAGTGCTGGTATAACAAGCTAGAGTCACAGTGCTGTAATACCGTGCTGAGAGTAACACAGTGCTGGTAAGTAACAGCTGAGTCGTGGTGTGTGAAGTACACAGTGTGGTGTAAGGTGTAAGTAACAAGCGTGAGAAGTAACAAGTGCTGGTAAGTAACACAGTGCTGAGAAGTAACACAGTGCTGGTAAGTAACACAGCTGAGAAGTAACAGTGCTGGTAAGTAACACAGTGCTGAGAAGTAACACAGTGCTGGTAAGTAACAGCTGAGAGTACACAGTGCTGGTAAGTAACACAGCGTGGAAGTAACACAGTGCTGAAAGTAACACAGTGCTGAGAAGTAACACAGTGCTGAGAAGTAACACAGTGCTGGTAAGTAAAGTGCTGAGAAGTAACACAGTGCTGGAAGAACACAGCTAGAAGTACACAGTGCTGGTAAGTAACACAGTGCTGAAGTAACACAGTGCTGGTAAGTAACACAGTGCTGAGAAGTAACACAGTGCTGGTAAGTAACACAGCTGAAAGTAACTGCGTAAGTAACACAGTGCTGGAAGTAACACAGTGCTGAGAAGTAACACAGTGCTGGTAAGTAACACAGTGCTGAGAAGTAACACAGTGCTGGTAAGTAACACAGGCTGAGAAGTAACACAGCTGGTGAACAGTGCTGGTAAACACAGTGCTGAAGAACACAGTGCTGAGAAGTAACACAGTGCTGGTAAGTAACACAGTGCTGAGAAGTAACACAGTGCTGGTAAGTAACACAGCGCTGAGAAGTAACACAGTGCTGGTAAGTAACACAGCGCTGAGAAGTAACACAGTGCTGGTAAGTAACACAGTGCTGAGAAGTAACACAGTGCTGGTAAGTAACACAGTGCTGAGAAGTAACACAGTGCTGGTAAGTAACACAGTGCTGAGAAGTAACACAGTGCTGGTAAGTAACACAGTGCTGGTAAGTAACACAGTGCTGAGAAGTAACACAGTGCTGGTAAGTAACACAGCGCTGAGAAGTAACACAGTGCTGGTAAGTAACACAGTGCTGGAAGTAACACAGTGCTGGTAAGTAACACAGTGCTGGTAAGTAACACAGTGCTGGTAAGTAACACAGTGCTGAGAAGTAACACAGTGCTGGTAAGTAACACAGGCTGAGAAGTAACACAGTGCTGGTAAGTAACACAGTGCTGGTAAGTAACACAGTGCTGGAAGTAACACAGTGCTGGAAGTAACACAGTGCTGGAAGTAACACAGTGCTGAAGTAACACAGTGCTGGTAACACAGGCTGAGAAGTAACACAGTGCTGGTAAGTAACACAGTGCTGAGAAGTAACACAGTGCTGGTAAGTAACACAGGCTGAGAAGTAACACAGTGCTGGTAAGTAACACAGGCTGAAGTAACACAGTGCTGGTAAGTAACACAGTGCTGGTAAGTAACACAGTGCTGGTAAGTAACACAGTGCTGGTAAGTAACACAGTGCTGGTAAGTAACACAGTGCTGGAAGTAACACAGTGCTGGTAAGTAACACAGCGCTGAGAAGTAACACAGTGCTGGTAAGTAACACAGTGCTGGTAAGTAACACAGTGCTGGTAAGTAACACAGTGCTGGTAAGTAACACAGTGCTGAGAAGTAACACAGTGCTGGTAAGTAACACAGTGCTGAGAAGCTGAACACAGTGCTGGTAAGTAACACAGTGCTGAGAAGTAACACAGTGCTGGTAATCACAGCTGAGAGTAACACAGTGCTGGTAAGTAACACAGTGCTGGTAAGTAACACAGTGCTGGTAAGTAACACAGCGCTGAGAAGTAACACAGTGCTGGTAAGTAACACAGCGCTGAGAAGTAACACAGTGCTGGTAAGTAACACAGTGCTGGTAAGTAACACAGTGCTGGTAAGTAACACAGCGCTGAGAAGTAACACAGTGCTGGTAAGTAACACAGTGCTGAGAAGTAACACAGTGCTGGTAAGTAACACAGCGCTGAGAAGTAACACAGTGCTGGTAAGTAACACAGCGCTGAGAAGTAACACAGTGCTGGTAAGTAACACAGTGCTGAGAAGTAACACAGTGCTGGTAAGTAACACAGTGCTGGTAAGTAACACAGCGCTGAGAAGTAACACAGTGCTGGTAAGTAACACAGTGCTGAGAAGTAACACAGTGCTGGTAAGTAACACAGTGCTGGTAAGTAACACAGCGCTGAGAAGTAACACAGTGCTGGTAAGTAACACAGCGCTGAGAAGTAACACAGCGCTGAGAAGTAACACAGTGCTGGTAAGTAACACAGTGCTGAGAAGTAACACAGTGCTGGTAAGTAACACAGTGCTGGTAAGTAACACAGTGCTGAGAAGTAACACAGTGCTGGTAAGTAACACAGCGCTGAGAAGTAACACAGCGCTGAGAAGCTATAAAGAAGTAGAGGCAGTTTACACACATGGGAACACCAGACATACCTTGGAGATGTTATTTAATTGAATACTAAACTACTTTACCCAGAAAGAACAAAAAAGGCACAATACCGTGACTGGAACAATACACAAATAACCAACACGTAGGAGAGAGAAGGAGCGTACGGCGACGTTTTGGTCCGACTTGAACCATTTGCGTCGTAGTGTAGTGTTGTGTAGTGTAGTCCAGTGCAGTGATGTGTAGTGTAGTCCAGTGCAGTGTTGTGTAGTGTAGTCCAGTGCAGTGATGTGTAGTGTAGTGGTGTGGGTTGTATTACGTTACCCAGGGCGGTACACAGCCTAAACAAGGTCAAATAATTACTGTGAAACTAGAAACGACGTGATGTCAGGAGTCATGTTCGATTTATAATGTGGGTTGTTATGGTGGTGGCCTCCACAACCCACATGTAACCTCAACACTACACTAGTCTTGGATCTTATTAATTTGTACACATAGTTGGCTCAGTGGACAGCGTGCGCACCTACTGGCCAAATAAATTATGAAATGTCAATAATCGTACGAAAGATTTACGAACCGTCGTATTTTTCAGCATATAAGGCGCACGACATAAGTATCGTAACGGTAAATCAGTAATAATATTCAAGGGTTAATTACCCTCTTACTTTACGCTAAAGCGTAACCCAAATCTTACCCTTGACCCTGATCTTGAGCATATAAGGCGCAGGATGATTTTCCAAGATTTTTTGTTGGAAAAAAGGCGCGTCTTATATGCTGGAAATTACTGTAATTAAGGAAACTTGGGAAAAGATTTCAAGGGATCTTAATGAATTCAAGGAATAAGTTAACCAATAGCCAGACTTTTTTTTTACAGAAACATTGCTAAAAAAAAGGTACTGTAGAGGAATTATGGGTAATTGAAAGTGAAATATCAAATTATAAAACGGGGGGATGGGACATTAGCTTCAAATTGCCGCTCCATCAACCCAAACTCAATAGTGGCCAAAATAATGGAATCGATAACAGCGGTTGCAATTCTAATTTACTTTGATAATCATAATCTAATCAAGGAGTCAACATGGGTGATAAAGCATCGAAACTCTGGTAAATTTACTCATTTTGACTTTGCTGACTTGAAGTGTTGGACAAGACACAAATGTCCCACACTTTCCAGTGGAAACTTTTAGACGGTGTTTCGATCAGTCCTGGACTAATATAATCACAACTGATAATGGTTCAGAGCGGACCGAAACGTCGTCTAAAGCGTTGATTTTCAACGTGGGTCATATTGTCCAGTGGGACCCAAGCCATATTTGTAGGGGGGTATATGGTATAACCCACCTCCCTACAACAGCTGGTGTGGTGATACCAACCCATCTCCCTGCAGCAGCTGGTGTGGTGGTGTCGACCCGCCTCTCTGCAGCAGCTGGTGTCAACCCACCTCCCTGCAGCAGTTGGTGTCAACCCACCTCCCTGCAGCAGCTGGTGTGGTGGTGTCGACCCGCCTCCCTGCAACAGCTGGTGTCAACCCACCTCCCCGCAGTAGCTGGTGTCAACCCACCTCCCCGCACCAGCTGGTGTCAACCCACCTCCCTGCAGCAGCTGGTGTCAACCCACCTCCCCGCAGCAGCTGGTGTCAACTCACCTCCCTGCAGCAGCTGGTGTCAACCCACCTCCCTGCAGCAGCTGGTATCAACCCACCTCCCCGCAGCAGCTGGTGTCAACCCACCTCCCCGCAGCAGCTGGTGTCAACCCACCTCCCTGCAGCAGCTGGTGTCAACCCACCTCCCTGCAGCAGCTGGTGTCAACCCACCTCCCTGCAGCAGCTGGTGTCAACCCACCTCCCTGCAGCAGCTGGTGTCAACCCACCTCCCTGCAGCAGCTGGTGTCAACCCACCTCCCTGCAGCAGCTGGTTCAACCCACCTCCCAGCAGCTGGTGTCAACCCACCTCCCGCAGCAGCTGGTGTCACACTCCCACCTCCCCCCTGCAGCAGCTGGTGTCAACCCACCTCCCTGCAGCAGCTGGTGTCAACCCACCTCCCTTCAGCAGCTGGTGTCAACCCACCTCCCTGCAGCAGCTGGTGTCAACCCACCTCCCTAAGCACACTCACAACATCTTACATTACCTGCGGAAAGAAAGAAGTCTCACGGGAATCAGGTTCGTTATCTGGCCCAGTGGTTCTTGAAGGCAACGACGCTCACCTGAGTTACCTCCCACTACTGCTTACTGTAGTCATCTAATTCTTACTCATCGTCTCTTCCTTCCCTTCATCGCCTCTTGCTCCTTCACTTAATTACCTCTTCCTCCCTTCCTCCGCGTCTTCTTCGCCCCTTCTTTTTCATTGTCTCTTCCTCATATTAGTCATATCTTTCCTCCCTCATCTCTTTTCCCCGCTCTTCCTCCAAATATATCCTCATCTAATGCTCTCCATCGCCTCTTCCTTCTCCTCTTAATCGTCTCTTGCTCCTCTTCCTGGCCCTCCTGCCTTGTTGCTAGCAGTGGCAAAGCTGTACATCACTGCTCCTTGATAATACTGCAACTCATGAAGCTTACAGCAACTGTTGAAAGTCTTCACTGCTGCACTGTCACAAGCTCTGCAGTCACTAACACTAATCTGTTAGAAGTTATTTATCTGCGTTCGTCTAGGTATCGGGAAACAGATTAAGATACTAAGCTACATTATTGTAGGAAAAACGATCACGGTATCTCTAATTGTCCTCTTGATACTGTAACACAATTATCACTGTAACCGCAACCACCTTCACTACAGTAATCTCACTGCTACAGAATCCACACACTGTCACTACAGTAACCTCACTACCACAGTAGAGGTATAACAGAACCCGGGAAGCCAGGAACTGTGTGTTACACTTCGAGAGTAGTCATGGAGTACCATTTTCAGTGCACCTACTTGCGGCACCTAAGAACTATTTTTATCATAACTATTTCAACACATAAGAACTATTTTCAATACACCTATTTTCAACACATCGCACTACTTCAACACATAAGCATTATATTTAATACATAATTAATATTTACAACACGTATGTAGTATCTCCACAACATATCCTGTATTTCCAGCAGAGAGAGAGAGAGAGAGAGAGAGAGAGAGAGAGAGAGAGAGAGAGAGAGAGAGAGAGAGAGAGAGAGAGAGAGAGAGAGAGAGTATCATCAATGTATATCCTGGCATCACAGATGTGGGCGCCAAAATAGTGGCTTCACCAAATCCTTTCCATCATGGTCAATTGTGCACACGCTCAATCCTCTTTGTGACCTAGTCTATTTCTGTCTAAATCTACAATCTGTTGATGCATTTCAACTTGCAATGCATCAACAATCTAGCTGATCAGAGAGAGCAAGAAAGGCGCGATTATCGGACGCGGACTATTCTCCACCACTCCTGGCGTCGAATAACCCACACGGGTTTACAGCTTTATAGAATGCAATCCTGCTACTCGTGATGCTGTGATCTTGCAACATCTTCTGTTGCTAGTTTGGTTACTGCTCTTGTAACTAACTCCGTATTTCCAAACATTGCTGGCTGATACACCTGCTGTAGTAACTTCCTCCTGTAATACTTGTTGATACAGCTGCTGTATTCTTCCTCCTGTAATACTTGTTGATACAGCTGCTGTATTCTTCCTCCTGTAATACTTGTTGATACAGCTGCTGTAGTAACTTCCTCCTGTAATACTTGTTGATACACCTGCCGTAGTAACTTCCTCCTGTAATACTTGTTGATACAGCTACTGTATTCTTCCTCCTGTAATACTTGTTGATACACCTGCCGTAGTAACTTCCTCCTGTAATACTTGTTGATACACCTGCCGTAGTAACTTCCTCCTGTAATACTTGTTGATACACCTGCCGTAGTAACTTCCTCCTGTAATACTTGTTGATACACCTGCTGTATTCTTCCTCCTGTAATACTTGTTGATACACCTGCCGTAGTAACTTCCTCCTGTAATACTTGTTGATACAGCTGCTGTAGTAACTTCCTCCTGTAATACTTGTTGATACAGATGCTGTAGTTCTTCCTCCTGATTAGCGCTAAACTTGTAAGAGTCATTTATACGAATTATTATTATTATCATCCTATTGAAGGGAAGAGAGGTTGTGAGCCCTACACTAGCATCAAGAGACCCCCTTCCCTTCCCTCTTGAAGGGAAGTTGTGAGCCCTACACTAGCATCAAGACACCCCCTTCCCTTCCCTCTTGAAGGGAAGTTGCGAGCCCTACACTAGCATCAAGAGACCCCCTTCCCTTCCGTCTTGAAGGGAAGTTGTGAGCCCTACACTAGCATCAAGACACCCCCTTCCCTTCCCTCTTGAAGGGAGCTTGTGAGCTCTTCACTAGCATCAGGACACCCCTCTCCCTTCCCTCTTGAAAAGAAGTTGCGAGCCCTACACTAGCATCAAGACACCCCCTTCCCTTCCCTCTTGAAGGGAAGTTGTGAGCCCTACACTAGCATCAAGACACCCCCTTCCCTTTCCTCTTGAAGGGAAGTTGTGAGTCCTACACTAGCATCAAGGCACCCCCTTCCCTTCCCTCTTGAAGGGAAGTTGTGAGCCCTACACTAGCATCAAGACACCCCCTTCCCTTCCCTCTTGAAGGGAGCTTGTGAGCTCTTCACTAGCATCAGGACACCCCTCTCCCTTCCCTCTTGAAGGGAAGTTGTGAGTCCTACACTAGCATCAAGGCACCCCCTTCTCTTCCCTCTTGAAGGGAAGTTGTGAGCCCTACACTAGCATCAAGATACCCCCTTCCCTTCCCTCTTGAAGGGATCTTGTGAGCTCTTCACTAGCATCAGGACACCCCTCTCCCTTCCCCCTTGAAGGGATATTGTGAGTCCTACACTAGCATCAAGGCACCAGCCTCCCCTTGAAGGGAAGTTGTGAGTCCTACACTAGCATCAAGGCACCAGCCTCCCCTTGAAGGGAAGTTGTGAGTCCTACACTAGCATCAAGGCACCAGCCTCCCCTTGAAGGGAAGTTGTGAGTCCTACACTAGCATCAAGGCACCAGCCTCCCCTTGAAGGGAAGTTGTGAGTCCTACACTAGCATCAAGGCACCAGCCTCCCCTTGAAGGGAAGTTGTGAGTCCTACACTAGCATCAAGGCACCAGCCTCCCCTTGAAGGGAAGTTGTGAGTCCTACACTAGCATCAAGGCACCAGCCTCCCCTTGAAGGGAAGTTGTGAGTCCTACACTAGCATCAAGGCACCAGCCTCCCCTTGAAGGGAAGTTGTGAGTCCTACACTAGCATCAAGGCACCAGCCTCCCCTTGAAGGGAAGTTGTGAGTCCTACACTAGCATCAAGGCACCAGCCTCCCCTTGAAGGGAAGTTGTGAGTCCTACACTAGCATCAAGGCACCAGCCTCCCCTTGAAGGAAAGTTGTGAGTCCTACACTAGCATCAAGGCACCAGCCTCCCCTTGAAGGGAAGTTGTGAGTCCTACACTAGCATCAAGGCACCAGCCTCCCCTTGAAGGGAAGTTGTGAGTCCTACACTAGCATCAAGGCACCAGCCTCCCCTTGAAGGAAAGTTGTGAGTCCTACACTAGCATCAAGGCACCAGCCTCCCCTTGAAGGAAAGTTGTGAGTCCTACACTAGCATCAAGGCACCAGCCTCCCCTTGAAGGAAAGTTGTGAGTCCTACACTAGCATCAAGGCACCAGCCTCCCCTTGAAGGAAAGTTGTGAGTCCTACACTAGCATCAAGGCACCAGCCTCCCCTTGAAGGGTAGGGTGGTTGTGCAGGACTGTGTGCAGTATAAACTGTGTTCCACTGTGCTGAGCATTTATTTGTTCTTACCCATGCCCAGTTAGGACTTTCCTTACAGCAAAACACACAGGCACTCCAGCACACGATACATGCACTTAAAACTTGGACCACTTTCCAATGTCACTCTCAACTTTTAGTGCCTCTCAAGATGTTAAAAACATCATGAAGGTGTGTTTGGAACAGCTAAAGCTTCGTTCAGAGTATTTTGCACGGCGTTAATGGAGAAGTGGAACGACCTAGACAGTGCAGTGGTTGAAGTAGCATTCATACATAGCTTCAAGAACGGGTGTAATGGGCTCACGCAGACCGGGAAGAGGAAACCCAGTAGCAGCCAGAGAAGAGGCGGCGGTACCAGGAGCTGAGACTCTACCCCTGCAACCACAAACAGGTGAGTACAAACAGGAGACCCCAAGAGTTGGCCAGCCATGCCCGCTGCGACACTTACCTCCCCTCAAGGTTCCTTCATGCTGGTGACGGGCTCTTGATAAAAGGAATTGAACCTGACCTCTTCCTTGTTGCGAACCTGTATCTCACATTCCCCAGGCGCAATATGACCTCTTAGGATTTAGCGCTTCACCGCGAAAATCATAATAAAATAATGTAAAATGTTGCAGTTTATATATTTTAGACTTTACTCTGCATCAACCAACAGTTTGACTGGACAATACAACAACCACCGAGCAGCAGAAGTCAACAGTCTGACCTTTAATAAAAACGTTTAAGTAAAAGTTCAATTTATAAGTTAGTAATAATGGTGGAATT
Source organism: Cherax destructor (assembly GCA_009830355.1). NCBI lineage: Eukaryota > Metazoa > Arthropoda > Malacostraca > Decapoda > Parastacidae > Cherax > Cherax destructor. The sequence goes on along the minus strand of WNWK01000429.1, from coordinate 208,623 downwards.
ATTAACAGAATGTTAGGTAAATGGAGACAGATGCAACTAATGTGACATTTTATTGTGACAACGTTACCAGAACACAGAGGGTATTATATAGGTTCTACTTGAGGTGAAAGATAGGTGGTAGTAATAGTAGTAGCAGTTGTAGTAATAGTAGTAGCAGTTGTAGTAATAGTAGTAGCAGTTGTAGTAATAGTAGTATCAGTTGTAGTAATAGTAGTAGCAGTTGTAGTAATAGTAGTAGCAGTTGTAGTAATAGTAGTAGTAGTTGTAGTAATAGTAGTAGCAGTTGTAGTAATAGTAGTAGTAGTAGTAGTGGTAGTAGTAATAGTAGCAGCAGTAGTAGTAATAGTAGTGTAGTAAAGTAGTAGTATATAAGTTACCCAAGCGAAGAGTTTTGAAGTAATACTTATTGTGGACCTCCCTCACACACCTACAATATATATATTGAGTTATCTGCCTGCTCATGACCTAACTTGTGAGGTCACTTGTGAGCTCTCCTGAGCCTGACCTCAGGCTTCTAGTTTGCCTTATGAGGTCGTGTATCTGTGTTTTTTGTATACCTGTTAAAGTTGAGTCGTGGGCAAAACGTCGCAGTAAAGCTTTCTCTGCCTATAGTGTCTCTGTCACTACCTATCGACTGAGGTCATCGTTCATCCATCATCCTGCATAAACATTATATAATACACTATTAACAAACATTATCTTTCAGTCCACAACAGGATTCGAACCTGGACACTATTAAAATACACAGTACTTTGATTTAGTATGTGCAGGTTCGAATCCTGCTGTGGACTGAAAGATAATGTTTGTTAATGTTTCTTAAAAGTTCGCCCGTTTGCGAATTGTTCAGCATAATACACTATATGGGCATAGGAAGTGTTCTTACAGTGTTTTACACCTCTGTACACAGAAAGATTCAGCAAGTATATACGTACACTGATGTACCGTTGTGTACAAAGGTGCCACGTTACGCATTCATGACACAAGCAGTGTGATGCTGAGATGAGATAGGTATGTTAGACGTTCACGAGATAATACTAGTATGTGAGACATATGTGGTGCTGGCAACACACTCTAAGGGATAATAGTAGCATATGAGGAGCATATGTGGTGCTGGCAACACACTCTAAGGGATAATAGTAGCATATGAGGAGCATATGTGGTGCTGGCAACACACTCTAAGGGATAATAGTAGCATATGAGGAGCATATGTGGTGCTGGCAACACACTCTAAGGGATAATAGTAGCATATGAGGAGCATATGTGGTGCTGGCAACACACTCTAAGGGATAATAGTAGCATATGAGGAGCATATGTGGTGCTGGCAACACACTCTAAGGGATAATAGTAGCATATGAGGAGCATATGTGGTACTGGCAACACACTCTAAGGGATAATAGTAGCATATGAGGAGCATATGTGGTGCTGGCAACACACTCTAAGGGATAATAGTAGCATATGAGGAGCATATGTGGTGCTGGCAACACACTCTAAGGGATAATAGTAGCATATGAGGAGCATATGTGGTGCTGGCAACACACTCTAAGGGATAATAGTAGCATATGAGGAGCATATGTGGTGCTGGCAACACACTCTAAGGGATAATAGTAGCATATGAGGAGCATATGTAGTGTTGGCAACACACAACGGGACACACACATGATGTTAGACACACATTAATGTTGAATGTAATTATAGTAAGGCAAAGTGTTAAGAGAACCTCACCCCGCTGTAAGGATCAGTATACCGTCGATATCCTGAAATAAACTGTCGTTATCATCAAATATACTGTCGTTATTTCCATATTAACCTCATGCCATGGCTATACATAACCTCAGTGTTACAGCATTTCAATACAACCCTCCTCACTCTTTACAAACTTAAAAAAAAAATAATAATAAGATTGTAAAATCGCTTAAAGAAAAATAAAAGTATTTTCTTTTTATTCGTTCAAATAGAAAAGAAAATCTCTTACTGCCAATAACTACGTTGTTTTATATTACTGCTTAGAGAACTTCTCATTCGGATTAATAGAGGCAATTAATTAGGAGGATCCAATGTCCATAATTTATAATAATAACTAATGTGTATCGCACACACATTTACTAATAAATTGATGAGAAATGTAAAGCAATTAATGCATTAAGCGTAAGTGATTCCATTAATGGACGATTGCGTAATAATCTACATTCGAATTGATTTAAAACATATTCATGGAAGTGTCATTTGACGCAACGAGAACACAAATACGATGAGTTTCACTAGTTACATATCAAACACCTTTATTAAATGTCATATATTAAAATAGTTGTTCATGTCTGCTGCCTCGTGCACTATTATAGCAATATACATGGATGCCACCACCACACGCACACACACGCACACGCACACGCGCGCGCGCACACACACACACACGCACACGCGCGCGCACACACACACACACACACACACACACACACGCACACACGCACACACACACACACACACCACACACACACACACACACACACACACACACACACACACACACACACACACACACACACACACACACACACACACACACACACACACACACACACACACACACACACACACACACACACACACGCACACACACACACGATGTGAAGTTAATGAGGAGAATTAAATCAGATGAGGATCAGGCAGGACTTCAAAGAGACCTGGACATACTGGACACCTGGTCCAGCAACTGGCTTCTCGAATTTAACCCCACCAAATGCAAAGTCATGAAGATCGGGGAAGGGCAAAGAAGACCGCAGACAGAGTATAGTCTAGGTGGCCAAAGACTGCAAACCTCACTCAAGGAGAAAGATCTTAAGGTGAGTATAACACCAAGCACGCCTTCGGAAGCACACATCAACCAGATAACTGCTGCAGCATACGGGTGACTTGCAAACCTGAGAATAGCGTTCCGATACCTTAGTAAGGAATCGTTCAAGACACTGTACACCGTGTACGTCAGGCCCATACTAGAATATGCAGCGCCAGTTTGGAACCCGTACCTGGTCAAGCACGTCAAGAAATTTGAGAAAGTGCAAAGGTTTGCGACAAGGTTAGTTCCAGAGCTAAGGGGAATGTCCTACGAAGAAAGGTTAAGGGAAATCGGCCTGACAACACTGGAGGACAGAAGGGTTAGGGGAGACATGATAACGACATACAAAATACTGCGGGGAATAGACAAGGTGGATAGAGACAGGATGTTCCAGAGAGGGGACACAGAAACAAGGGGTCACAATTGGAAGTTGAAGACTCAGGTGAGTTAAAGGGATGTTAGAAAGTATTTTTTCAGCCATAGAGTAGTCAGGAAGTGGAATAGTCTAGCAAGTGATATAGTAGAGGCAAGAACCATACATAGCTTTAAGACGAGGTATGATTAAGCTCATGGAGCAGGGAGAGAGAGGACCTAGTAGCAGTCAGTGAAGAGGCGGGGCCGGGAGCTGAGTCTCGACCCCTGCAACCACAATCAGGTGAATTAGGTGAGTACACACACACACACACACACACACATATATATATATATATATATATATATATATATATATATATATATATATATATATATATATATATATATATATATATATATATATATATATATATAATATATAATATATATATAAAAACATAATATAAGACAGAAACACTATGAAAAAAGGATCCTTTAGATATCAGTAAGGGGAGCTATAGTTCCTGAACAAATAGTAATAGGTAGTACACAACACACATCACATAAACATAAAGCAACACTATTTCAACATCACCTGTTACTGATCTTTGCATATATATATATATATATATATATATATATATATATATATATATATATATATATAAGTGATATCAAATGTGCATGATAACCATTGTACAAAACAGTCAAAAGGTCCTTTAAGATACTTTCGTTCGCAAGGACCATCTTCCGACAAAGGGGTAAAATGACAAGTGGTCAGTAATATAAGGTGTGCGGAATTCCTAAATTACGAGTCATGTGTGTGAACATATGTGTGTGTTTATGTATATACGTGTTTAGAGATGTGTGTATTAACGTATAGGAGTGTTTATGTACGTGCGTGAGTACGAGTGTGCACGCACCTGAGTGTGTTGGCAGTTATTCCGTCTTAATGATTTGAGGTGTTGCCTGAGTGTTGCCAGTCTGCAACATAGCATGTCAGTAACTACTTGCACCCCTGGTGGCCCTCACGCTGCAACACTAAGCAACGAAAAGTGACGAACCCTGGATCAATGTTAAGGTAACGCATGTGCATGACATGAAACTGTAGGGTGTGAGAGGCGTTAGCGAGAGAGTCGACCTATTTCATGAGCGTTATGACTGTGTCGTTTAAACAACGACACAGTCGAGAGGCGAAAATGTTCTTGGTAAGAAGTCAACGAGGGAAATGACTTGGGTAGGAGAACAGGACGAAGTAAAATTGACTTCATGGTAGAAAGGGTGATATCAAGACTCAGGAAATCGTAATGACACGATTGCAAACAAACCACGGCACGGGCGGGGATTGAACTTGCAAGCTTGCCCAGCGGCTAACGCGTCGGTCAGGAGTTATACGACTCACTCGCCGTGAGTTCAATCCCCACCCGTACCGTGGTTTGGGTGATAGAAAGATTGTAACTGTACCTGACTGTAGCTTCAGAGTAGACTGGAAACACGGGGCTTCAGCACGGTTGTGATTTTACCTGGTGGAATTTCCAGATGAATTGTGAATTGTATCATAGTCCCGTCTATGACAGCTATCACGGGTAGACTCGTCCATAGATTTATTATTCTCTGAGAGAAGAAGCTTGTGTTCTCGGCTTAGCGAAGTGGAAATTACTTCTTCTTAGGTGCGTCATGCTAGACATCATGAGGAACCTGTCGGAGCTTACATTATCCAACTTGGTTAAGTAATATGTTGCTATGAGGTAAGCATTTTCATGCCTCGTCTCAAGAGTTATCAGTCTTGTAGCCCACAAATAGCCTGGTAAGTCAGCAGACTTTAGGGATGATTTTCCTTGTCATATGTTGATTTTTTTTAGTAATATATTTCCTTCAAGGTGTAGTCATCATTTTTTGAAAAAAAAAAAAAATATATATATATATATATATAATGCTAGTTACTTTTCATACATAGGCTGTGTAAAGATGGAGGTCAATTTTGTGGTCCCTCGATTGCAACTTTGTTTGAGTATTCTTGGACATATGTTTGGTACTTCTACGATCCTCCCAGTTGCTGCGCTGCTTGCGATAATTGCTGCACTATTACATCAAAGAGTCTTATCGTGATGGAAATAAATGGTATAAAATACCGACACAATGGAAAAATAAACACATAAGCAGTATAATGTGATCCTTTATTGACAACGTTTCGCCCACGCAGTGGGCTTTATCGAGTCACAGACAGATCTACCTGGAAAATGAGCAACATGGAGATATATATAGGGTACAGTCAGGTGGAGAATGCTGGGTCAGGTGGAGAAAGCTGCATGTGAGTCTTAAAAGTAGTGTGATAGTTAAAAACATTGTGTGACTTAAAGGACCTGCAGTGTACCATTCTTGAGTTCTAGGTGGGATAGCGTTGAAGAAGTTTCTTGGCAATAGGTTCAGCTATGTTGTAGAAGCCGTTGTTCTGGTTGAAGTTGTTGGATATACAGATGAGTGATGATTCTAGGATTCTTCGGTATTGCGTGTTGTCTTCTCTGGCGATGAGTCTTGCGTTTCTGTAGTTGATTAAATGGTTGTGTAAATTTCGGTGTTGAACACAGGCATTTCTTGAGTCGTCAGATCTGCCTGCGTACTGGTGTTCTGAAATGCGTGTTTGTAGGTCTCTGGATGTTTCGCCAACGTATAATTTGCTGCAGCCATTACAAGGGATTGTGTATACCCCTGCCGTGGATTGAAGCTTTTCCTGTCTGTTACTGGTAATGTCCTTAATGGTGGTGGATGTGGAGGTGGATACTCGGAATGAGGTCTTAGAAAAAATGTTGGAAACTTGTTTGGAAATGGAGTTGGTGGGAAGGACTATGTATCTCTTCTCAGCAGTGTCTTCTCTGGGTGTGTTGAAGATGTTTAATGCCCGTCGTGATGTTAGCAATGAAATGTTCTCAACATGTTATCTGTTATGTATGTTGTTGTATCCTACATGCAGTATGATGCATTTCTCTATAATGACCAGCGTTTGATAGCCTATTGTGCGTCAGTCAGTTTAATATACATTATTTTGCATATCATATTCTCTGTATGAATTGATAGAGTCTCTGGAGGGCGAAACGTCTTCACAATAAAATGCCATAACCCGCACTGTGCGTTTTATGTACACTTATATTATTTTGCATGCAGGTAATACCTGTGTAAGTTTGATGGTAAACGTTGCGTATTATCTATGTCACTGATGAGATATACAAAGATGGTCGGTCAAAAGTCCTTCAAGTTTTACACTCAGTTACAGCACTAAAAATTTTCACTCAACGTGTACGTGTATAGCAGGCAGAGAGGCCACGGAGAAGGGTTAGTTATTGTGTAAATTAATTGTCGATTTATTTTGGTAAATAGTTACTGATTTACTAGATTTATTTTCATTTATCCACGATAAATGAAATAAATTCTAGGTGATTTTTTTTTTTGGGGGAAAAGCCGTTTTTGACTGACCTGTGAAATTGCAACTTGACCGATTTGTGGAATTAGTTATTAACTGATTTGCTAATTTAATTATTAACTGACTTGCTAATTTAATTATTAACTGACCTATGAAATTAGTTATTGGTCTACATGGGTATACAGTTACTGATTTACTTGGGAAATTAATTATTGATTTCATTACGGCCTTAACCTGTTGCTTCTGTGGCGAGCACATTCTCTTCTCTCTCTCTCTCTCTCTCTCTCTCTCTTCTCTCTCTCTCTCTCTCTCTCTCTCCATAACAGCACATAACGTCAGCAGACATAAGATCACGATTGTATGAACAAACATATATGTCTACCCATCATATCTATCTTGAATTTTAATTTACATAGAGCAAATCTACCAAGTGTATGCAGCAGGAAACGCACTGCGGTGTAGATAAAGTAGAATAGATACTAGATTACCTCAACGTAACCCCACAAAAACATTTCAAAAATCTAAAATGAGGAAATCGGAAAATAGGAAGAGACTCAGCGAACACTTGACGCTCAGAAATATTAGGTTAAACAAGTTCAGTAAGACAAGTGAAGGCAAGGGTACACTTACAGCTAAACATATTGACAAAGATATAAGGTAAATGTTATATATATATTTAACACAGCGGCCGTCTCCCACCCAGGCAGGGTGTCCCGAAAGAGGAGAAACTCTTTCAGAAAGTTTTTTCTTCTTTTAATACATTTGTTAATTTATACAAGAGAGAGAGAGAGAGAGAGAGAGAGAGAGAGAGAGAGAGAGAGAGAGAGAGAGAGAGAGAAGGGAAACAGAGAAAACTAGAAACAGGAGAGGATGATAAAGAAGAGAAAATATGAATAAAATGAAAAGAGAGACAAAGGGGACGCTGAGAAAAAGAAGTAAACGAAAAGAGTAACAGAACAAAACAAAGAGGACAAATTACGAAAGATTAAAAAAAAGTAAACGAATAAAAGGCGCAAAGAGAATGTAAATATATTAAAAGAAATCTAATGAAAAGAGAAGAGATGGAAGAAAAATAATAAGAGGAGAGACGACACATCAGAGGAACACAAGCAAAACCACGAGATACGAGAACACTAGGATATCGAGGATGAGGAAAGAGAAAGAGAGAGAGGACACGAGAAGAGAGTTAGAGGGAGAGCAAAAGGGTGAAGTAGACGGAAGACGGAAACATAAGAGAGGAATGAAGATGGAATGGAAGTGAAGGAGTTGAGAAAGATAGATGGCAGCAGAGTAGAATTTCTGCAGAGAAAGGGTGATAAATTTACGGTGGTTGGAGGGCACATGCGCGCACGCACGCGCCCTCGCGCACACACACACGCACATCTCGAAAACAGAGAAAATCGTTCTGAAAATTCATCTACAACAATATTTCAAACTATTAAGTAGTATCCACCAAAGATGACTAAAAGAATGATCTTAACACAGTTTCCACACCAGTGTCTTACACAGGAGACATACACCGAGAGGTGTCTGTCTCTTAGTGTACAGGTGACATGCAGCGTCAATGACCCTCGTGTAGTCGATAGCCTTTAAACCCCATCAACCAACTATCTCACATTCATAAATATATAAACACAAATGAGTTACCAGGTAAACTGGCACAGTTATATGAACACCTTGACCAGGTAAACTATGACACGTTTATGTATAACCCCAAAGAAGTGTTCATGTAAACTATCAGACACATCAATATATAAACTGAAAGCAGAGTCCAGATAAACTATCTAACAATATCTAACCACAACCCAACATACAAACAACTAAACACATTCCTCGTGTGGAGTTTTATCAGCAGAAACATATAAAGTTTCTTGTATGAAATAACAAGCCTATAAATAATAAGCAATAATAAAATATATTTCTTCAAGCCTGGAGCTACGTTCACATAAATAAAGCATTAGATGTTTGTGCAAGAAGCTGTGTAACTGTGGCACCCCGGGCACAGCCTCGCAAAAATACAAGGAAATACTGAGCTTCACAATACATGGGTTAATATCTGGCTGTCAGTCGAGGCTAGCACACCATACAATATACATGTTCACATTATAGAAATGTGTGTGTGTGTGTGTGCAACCACGCTGTAGCCGCGTTTCGCTGGTGATGAAGTTTAGTCTTCCTTAACTTAATTTCCAAGTTGTCTGGTTCAAGGTACCATCTTATAATATTCTCCTTGTGCCCATATGATTTCACCAATAATTTGATCAAAAATATTTCTGCTGTGTGTGGTGTTAAAACTGGCGAGTATTGAACTGAAGATGGTTCCAGGCAGGCATAACAACTGTCAGGTGATAAAGACACCCAAGTGATATACATGAATCTTATCCATCACCTTGTTGATATGGTTTGCCATCAGTAATATGATTGTAATACCATCAATAACATAAATTAATTTCAAATTAGAATTGTATTTTTCCAAAAGCATCAATTGGCACATTGTGCCCGCTTTATAACAAACATAAAGTATAACATTATACCATCAGGACACATTTTAATTATATATAAAGTAATATATTTCCATTCCATTTCTTTATCTCGCATAATTATTATATTCCTGGGAAAACGGGAAACTCGTTGGGGGCGCCATACAGCGCCCGTGACAGGAATCAATGAACCCATCTTGAAGGTAAGAAGAGTGTTAAGAGAGTGCCTAGAAGTGTTTCATGTTTGAGTCATGTATACCTGCCTCCACAATGGAAGTCTGAAGTCTCTGGTAATTCTGCAGGTAGAGACAGTGTCACCGTCTTCCAGGGCTTCTTAAGGCTTCAGTTGTAGCAAGTGAAAGGAGGACGTGGACCTTGTTCTCGGCTTAATTAGAAATTGGGGTGCAAAAGCAGCATGTAATTCTCTTTCTCTCTCCCTCAACCTATACTCCATTCCTTCAGTGTTTGCTCTGGTGGAGCGTGTCTCCTTGCGTATCTGAGTCAGAGGCAGGTGAAGATGACCATGTGGTTGGAAATGTGAGGTCACCCAAGCAAGCTTCATCACTACCACCCATCAAAGCAGTGGTGATACCACTTTACCTTGACACTGGGTACAAGCCTCACAGTACTGGCTCTACCTTACTGTTACACCAAGTGAACGCCTCACATACACACACACACGCTCCATGTTGTGAGGCACGGAAAGCAAACACAGAATAAAAACACCACTGTTTTATCAGGAGGCGGTGAACCCACACCGATATAACCAAGAAAGTTGGGAGAACGGCCGCTGAATATACAGGCAGGCGCCTTCGAACTAACTCAAAGGATACATACTGCAAAAGGATACCTTTATTAGAACGACGTTTCATCTACATGAGGCTTTATCATGTAGATGAAACAAAGTCCAGATAAAGGTCTACTCTTGAAGTATGTGTCTTTTTATCACTCGTCGTCTACACTATACTTCAATTATTCCCTCGGAGGATCTGAGTATATCTAGGAGAGGCATTTTTTATAAGTTTACAAAGCCGAAAAGTAGAAGAATAAGACACATGTGCAAAACTTGGGACTCTTTATTAAGGAGACGTTTCGCCAACTAGTGGCTTTATCAATTCAAAATATATTACTTAGTTTAATTGTATACACTTATGGAACCTCCTGGCTGATGCTTCAAGAGTCGAATTCCAGCTCCTGGGCGCTGGTCTTAGGCCAGCGCGGTTTAATCTTATCAGATCTACAAGGAAGGTAAATATGAACGCTAGAGGCAAAGTGAAATAGAGAGTCCTTCATAGCAACACACAATATACTCTAGAATAAGCTGTTCTCAAAGGCTGGTACAAGAAGACATATGGAAATTGAACACTCAGATAAGCTAGACAGTTGAAAGATCTTTTTTTTTTCATCATAAGGGTAGTGAGTAGAACACTAGGTGAAGCAAGAAGCATATGCAGCCAGTTGATAGACAAACTGACAAATAGAAGGCAGAATCATAAGTGAGGAGAATAGTTGCAGAACAAGTGGAGGTTAGAAATACTGATATCTGCAAATGGTGCAAAACTCTTAAAGAGAACTCTAATAGAAGGATTGTAGGAAGCTGCAGGAAGAGAGTAATAAGAAGGATTGTAGGAAGCTGCAGGAAGAGAGTAACAAGAAGGATTGTAAGAAGCTGCAGGAAGAGAGTAACAAGAAGGATTGTAAGAAGCTGCAGGAAGAGAGTAATAAGAAGGATTGTAAGAAGCTGCAGGAAGAGAGTAATAAGAAGGATTGTAAGAAGCTGCAGGAAGAGAGTAACAAGAAGGATTGTAAGAAGCTGCAGGAAGAGAGTAACAAGAAGGATTGTAAGAAGCTGCAGGAAGAGAGTAACAAGAAGGATTGTAAGAAGCTGCAGGAAGAGAGTAACAAGAAGGATTGTAAGAAGCTGCAGGAAGAGAGTAACAAGAAGGATTGTAAGAAGCTGCAGGAAGAGAGTAACAAGAAGGATTGTAAGAAGCTGCAGGAAGAGAGTAACAAGAAGGATTGTAAGAAGCTGCAGGAAGAGAGTAACAAGAAGGATTGTAAGAAGCTGCAGGAAGAGAGTAACAAGAAGGATTGTAAGAAGCTGCAGGAAGAGAGTAACAAGAAGGATTGTAAGAAGCTTCAGGAAGAGAGTAATAAGAAGTCCTAAAAATGAGTGCTCGAGTGTAGCCTTAACAAGTGCAAGTTGATGAGAATGGAAGAAAGGTGGTCAGTAGTAGCAGGCACACTGTGAGCAATACAGCTAGCAATATTGAAGTAATAAAAAGGATCTAGAAGTAGACATAACAACGAACCCATCACTTGAGGCTTACAAATAGAATGGCGTTACTGAAGTAAGCAACACTGACATGTACTGAAATTACTTTCAGCGTCAGGATAATATACACGAGGTATGTAACTATAATACTGGAATAGCAGCACAAGTACGGAATTCATATCTTCTCCAATACATAAAAATTCAGAAAACACGTTCAAGCTAGTCTGAGAGATAATGGGAGTGAACTATGACCATCAGCTTAGAGAATTAATGAAGGAAAGACACATTTTGCAGCTTTTAATAGTACAACATTTCGCTCAGTGGCTATACCAAGTTATGACTTAAAAAAGTTCAACCTTACCCTCAGCAGCGAACTTTTTCTAGACAAATGTCCCCTTTGAGAGTAAAATTGTATTAATGGCTTGCACTGCGATAATTGTCTTTGCACTGCAGTATGCAACGTTCTATATTGGAATTTTTATATACCAATAAATGTTCTCCAATAAAAAATTTCCCATGCAAACTCGTGAGTGAAATAAAAAATCTCTGCCTTCACATCATGCAACAACCGGCTTCAGAAATTCGCTGTTGGTTTGCAAGAAAATCATGCGATGCAACAACCCTTGAAGGGAAGGTTGCCTTCAAGCTAGGCTCGTGATGCAAGGCTACCTGCCCAGTCCTTGAATCAAACTTGATTACTTCCCATTCTCCAGCCATGTACGGTTCCTATGGCAACAGAAACACACCAGCAGACAAAGTTTACAAGAACAGCCTGACCATAAACAACAGAAACACACCAGCAGACAAAGTTTACAAGAACAGCCTAACCATAAACAACAGAAACACACCAGCAGACAAAGTTTACAAGAACAGCCTGACCATAAACAACAGAAACACACCAGCAGACAATTTACAAGAACAACCTGACGATAAGCAAGAGAAACACACCAGCAGACAGAAAAGTACAAAGCCAGGGTAAAAACAATAAACCTCTTTGTTGCGAGGAGGGAGGCTTGCAACATGGCAATGCTCAAGACACTGCTGCTTCAACCATCAGAGAGAGAGAGAGAGAGAGAGAGAGAGAGAGAGAGAGAGAGAGAGAGAGAGAGAGAGAGAGAAGAGAGAGGGGAGAGCACCAGCGACCAGATGTGTATCACAAACTACAAACCCCAACATCACTTACTTTGTACCTCCTTATCTTCTTCCCTGTTCGACTTCGGAGTTAAGAGAACATCATTTTCTCTTCTTCTTTATCCTTTATTTCTTTTTATCTTATTCTGCCTTAAATGCTTGCCAAAATTATGGTCTTTATATGTAAGAAACTTTTATTTGTATTGTGTCTTATTGGAAAATATAATTATTATTACTATTAGTAGTAGTAGTATTAGTGTTAGTAATATTTTAGAATTATTATAATTATTAATCATTATTATTAACATTGTTCTTCCAGATTATTACGTCAACGCTAAAGCACGCCGTAGCATATTATATTATGTGTATATCTAAATTCTAAAGGGCGAATTAACTGCTAAGATAAACTGGGCTGTACCACAGGCTCAAATATACATATCAATTATTTTCTGGTTTCCGTCTCACAACGTGAGTTATTACACAGCATAACAACGTGCTTGTTCAGTACACTAACACAGCTTTCAGTGGGTCTGTTGAATTACCACACACAACCACAACTGTGGCTTCTGTACCACAGTCACTAACAACAACTGTGGCTTGTACCAAGTCACAACAACTGTGGCTTCGTACACAGTCACTAACAACGGTCTGACCACAGTAACAGTGGCTTCTGACAGTCACTAACAACAATGTGGCTCTGTCCACAGTCACTAACACTGTGGCTCTGTCCACAGTCACTAACAACAAGGTGCAATACAACACAGTGCTCTGCCGTCACTAACACTTGCTGTACCACAGTCACTAACAACAATAGTGGCTTCTGTACCACAGTCACTAACAACAGTGCTCGTACACAGTCATAAATGCTTCGCCACAGTCACTAACAACAATGGGCTTCTGTACCACAGTCACTAACAACAACAGTGGCTTCTGTACCACAGTCACTAACAACACGTGGCTTCTGTCCACAGTCACTAACAACACGTGGCTTCTGTACCACAGTCACTAACAACAATAGTGGTCTGTCACAGTCACTAACACAACGTGGCTCTGTACCACAGTCACTAACAACATAGGCTCTGTACACAGTCACTAACAATGTGGCTTCTGTACCACAGTCACTAACAACAACAGTGGCTTCTGTACCACAGTCACTAACAACAACGTGGCTTCTGTACCACAGTCACTAACAACAACAGTGGCTTCTGTACCACAGTCACTAACAACAATGTGTGCCGTCATAACACAACAGGTCTCCACAGTCAACAACAACGTGGCTTCTGTACCACAGTCACTAACAACAACGTGGCTTCTGTACCACAGTCACTAACAACAACTAGTGGCTTCTGTACCACAGTCACTAACAACAACTGTGCTTGCACAGTCACTCAAATGTGGCTCTCACAGTCACTAACAACAAGTGGCTCTGTACCACAGTCACAACAACTGTGGCTTCTGTACCACAGTCACTAACAACAACAGTGGCTTCTGTACCACAGTCACTAACAACAACTGTGGCTTCTGTACCACAGTCACTAACACGGCTGTCCACAGTACAACAAGTGGCTTCTGTACCACAGTCACTAACAACAACTGTGGCTTCTGTACCACAGTCACTAACAACAACTGTGGCTTCTGTACCACAGTCACTAACAACAACAGTGGCTTCTGTACCACAGTCACTAACAACAATTGTCTGTGTAAAATGCTTTAAAGTCACTAACAAAAAGTGCCTGTACGCTAACAGTCTTACAGTCACTAACACTTTGTACATCAACAGTGGCTTTTCCAATCACTAACAACAACTGTGGCTTCTGTACCACAGTCACTAACAACAACTGTGGCTTCTGTACCACAGTCACTAACAACAACAGTGGCTTCTGTACCACAGTCACTAACAACAACTGTGGCTTCTGTACCACAGTCACTAACAACAACTGTGGCTTCTGTACCACAGTCACTAACAACAACAGTGGCTTCTGTACCACAGTCACTAACAACAACTGTGGCTTCTGTACCACAGTCACTAACAACAACTGTGGCTTCTGTACCAGAGTCACTAACAACTGTGGCTTTTGTACCACAGTCACTAACAACAACAGTGGCTTCTGTACCACAGTCACTAACAACAACTGTGGCTTCTGTACCACAGTCACTAACAACAACTGTGGCTTCTGTACCACAGTCACTAACAACAACAGTGGCTTCTGTACCACAGTCACTAACAACAACTGTGGCTTCTGTACCACAGTCACTAACAACAACTGTGGCTTCTGTACACAGTCACTAACAACAACTGTGGCTCTGTGCCACAGTCACTAACAACGATTGTGGGCTCTGTGCCACAGTCACTAACAACGATTGTGGGCTCTGTGCCACAGTCACTAACAACGATTGTGGGCTCTGTGCCACAGTCACTAACCACAACTGTGGGCTCTGTGCCATAGTCACTAACCACAACTGTGGGCTCTGTGCCACAGTGACTAACCACAACTGTGGGCTCTGTGCCACAGTGACTAACCACAACTGTGGGCTCTGTGCCACAGTGACTAACCACAACTGTGGGCTCTGTGCCACAGTGACTAACCATATATTAACAAATTATGTAAACAAAATGCAAATTAAAATACACAAAGCTGCTCAGTACGCTGTAATATCTTTACAGTTATAAACACTTTATGTAATCAACGGCTGTAATGGCTTTCATTTTTGACAATATCTTACTTAGAATTTTAAATCATTCTATAATGGCTGCCTTTGTGTATTTCTTACACAGGATTTTTAATTCCATAATGACTCGCTTTCCGGGTATTTCGTATTTTTTTCTGTAATTCTTAAGATTATAAATAATTAAACCGAGTAACAGGTAGAGAAATATGACTCCTCTTAACTTAACTTCTCTTCGTAGGACATACCCCTTAACTCCGGGACTAGTCTTGTTGCAAACCTTTGCACTTTCTCTAGTTTTTTTACGTGCTTGGCTAGGTGTGGGTTCAAAACTGGTGCTGCATACTCCAATATGGGCCTAACGTACACAGTGTACAGGGTCCTGAACGATTCCTTATTAAGATGTAGGAATGCTGTTCTTAGGTTTGCTAGGCGCCCGTATGCTGCAGCAGTTATTTGGATGATGTGCGCCTCAGGAGATGTGCCTGGTGTTATACTCACCCCAAGTTCTTTTTCCTTGAGTGAGGTTTGTAGTCTTTTGCCCCCTAGACTGTAATCCGTCTGCGGTCTTCTTTGCCCTTCCCCAATCTTCATGACTTTGCACTTGGTGGGGTTGAACTCCAGGAGCCAGTTGTTGGACCAGGCCTGCAGCCTGTCCAGATCTCTTTGTAGTTCTGCCTGATCCTCGTCCGATTGAATTTTTCTCATCAACTTCACATCATCTGCAAACAGGGACACTTCGGAGTCTACTCCTTCCGTCATGTCGTTCACAATTACCAGAAACAGCACCGGTCCCAGGACTGACCCTTGTGGAACTCCACTCGTCACCGGCGCCCACTCTGACACCTCGCCACGTACCATGACTCGCTGCTGTCTTCCTGACAGGTATTCCCTGAGCCATTGTAGCACTTTCCCTGTTATCCCTGCCTGGTCCTCCAGCTTCTGCACTAATCTCTTGTGTGGAACTGTGTCAAACGCCTTCTTACAGTCCAAGAAAATGCAATCTAAACACCCCTCTCTCTCTTGCCTTACTGCTGTCACCCTGTCATAGAACTCCAGTAGGTTTGTGACACAGGATTTCCCGTCCCTGAAACCGTGTTGGCCGTCGTTGATAAGCTCATTCCTTTCTAGGTGCTCCACCACCCTTCTCCTGATAATCTCCTCCATGACTTTCCATACTATACATGTCAGTGACACTGGTCTGTAGTTTAATGATTCATGTTTGTGTGTGTGTGTGTCCTTGCTTGTTTGAACTTGCCTATTTGTGGCTGCAAGGGGTTTAGCTTCAGCTCCTGGTCCTGCCTCTCTGTCTGAAGCCTTCCTCCACTATTTTTTTCTCCAGGTCATTCTACTTCTTGATACAATCAGGCTGAAGAAATATTTCCTGACAGCCTCCTGCTAAAGTTCTATGACAAAGTAACATAAGTGAAGCAGGGGAGAGAGAGAGAGAGAGAAGTGTAGATTGCATATTCTTGGACTGCAAGAAAGCATTTGGTACTGTACCTCACAAAAGACTAGAACAGAAATTTGAGAAGCAGAGGCAGGAATAAGAGGGAATGCACTCCAGCACATCAAAGAGTACCTTATATGAAGGACCAAAGTGATTATCCAAGAAAAGTTGGCAGAATGGGAAAGAGTAACAAATGGGGTACCACACGAATCGGTATTGCGACCAGTACTGTTTCTGGTATATACAAGTGACCTACAAGAATAGTCAGACGTATCCCTGTTTGTAGATGATGTAAAATAACGAGGAGAATGAAAGCCGACGAAGATCCGGAGTAGATAGAAATGAACCTGGACAAACTTCAAGACTCTTCAGACAAACACACACGTGCATTTATCTTTTTATTTAATTCTGTAGGAAAACAAATGTTTGATGAATAATACAAGTAAATCCCGGGAACAGCACCAGCTGTAAATACAGCAGTGAGCCTCTGGCAGGAAATATTTTCAGCCTCGATACATCCAAGGCTCCTCTTGTTTTACCTCACATGTAATTACTCCTATAAGAATAATAATAGTAATAATAATAATATGATTATGATTATTATCATTATCATTATTATTATTATTATTATTACAATTACTTACTATTAGATGAAGCGTTAAATATGTGTGGAAGCTTGATCCTCCGTTCCCTAATCAGGTTATACACTACGTAATTGTAATCGGGGTAACAGATTTTATGAAATGGAAAAATATGCAAACACCACTTATTAGGTCATTTAAATTACAAAAAAAAAACTTTTGCAATAATGTCCAATCAAAACTTTCTATTCTACATGAGGTATGATTCCCAACATGGCGTCATGATTGCCATGATGCAGGAGGCATGATTCCTGGTCTTGTTTATCATGCGAGCCAGAGCTTCAGTGTCTCCTGATGTTCAAGAGGCGTTTTTGTGCGAAACTTTTCTCCTGACGTTCAGGATTTTCGAGGAACGACGGTCGCAAGTGGACTGTGAATAAGATTTAGCCAAGAATTTCCAGTTATGTGAGTGGAGAGGCTCCTCTCCCTCGCCATCCTCCCTGAGAGACGAGTTTCTTGTAAAATGCTCATCCAGGAGCATGGTATGACTAGTGATGGGAGGGCTGTCTAGGATGGGAGAGATCCTGGAGTATGTGATGGCAAGGTTCTTTAGTATGGAAAGAGAACCTGTAACATTAGAAGAATGAAGACTGGTGATG
This sequence comes from Cherax destructor, assembly GCA_009830355.1. NCBI lineage: Eukaryota > Metazoa > Arthropoda > Malacostraca > Decapoda > Parastacidae > Cherax > Cherax destructor. The sequence goes on along the minus strand of WNWK01000429.1, from coordinate 190,775 downwards.
GCATGGTTGTCTAGTATGGAGAGAGAACCTGTAACATTAGAAGAATGAAGACTGGTGATGGCATGATTGTCTAGTATGGAGAGAGAACCTGTAACATTAGATGAATGAAGACTGGTGATGGCATGGTTGTTTAGTATGGAGAGAGAACCTGTAACATTAGAAGAATGAAGACTGGTGATGGCATGGTTGTCTAGTATGGAGAGAGAACCTGTAACATTAGAAGAATGAAGACTGGTGATGGCATGGTTGTCTAGTATGGAGAGAGAACCTGTAACATTATAAGAATGAAGACTGGTGATGGCATGGTTGTCTAGTATGGAGAGAGAACCTGTAACATTAGAAGAATGAAGACTAGTGATGGCATGGTTGTTTAGTATGGAGAGAGAACCTGTAACATTAGAAGAATGAAGACTAGTGATGGCATGGTTGTCTAGTATGGAGAGAGAACCTGTAACATTAGAAGAATGAAGACTGGTGATGGCATGGTTGTTTAGTATGGAGAGAGAACCTGTAACATTAGAAGAATGAAGACTGGTGATGGCATGGTTGTTTAGTATGGAGAGAGAACCTGTAACATTAGAAGAATGAAGACTAGTGATGGCATGGTTGTCTAGTATGGAGAGAGAACCTGTAACATTAGAAGAATGAAGACTAGTGATGGCAAGGTTGTCTAGTATGGAGAGAGAACCTGTAACATTAGAAGAATGAAGACTAGTGATGGCATGGTTGTCTAGTATGGAGAGAGAACCTGTAACATTAGAAGAATGAAGACTAGTGATGGCATGGTTGTCTAGTATGGAGAGAGAACCTGTAACATTAGAAGAATGAAGACTAATGATGGCATGGTTGTTTAGTATGGAGAGAGAACTTGTAACATTAGAAGAATGAAGACTAATGATGGCATGGTTGTTTAGTATGGAGAGAGAACTTGTAACATTAGAAGAATGAAGACTAGTGATGGCATGGTTGTCTAGTATGGAGAGAGAACCTGTAACATTAGAAGAATGAAGACTAATGATGGCATGGTTGTCTAGTATGGAGAGAGAACCTGTAACATTAGAAGAATGAAGACTAGTGATGGCATGGTTGTCTAGTATGGAGAGAGAACCTGTAACATTAGAAAAATGAAGACTAGTGATGGCATGGTTGTTTAGTATGGAGAGAGAACTTGTAACATTAGAAGAATGAAGACTAGTGATGGCATGGTTGTCTAGTATGGAGAGAGAACCTGTAACATTAGAAGAATGAAGACTGGTGATGGCATGGTTGTCTAGTATGGAGAGAGAACCTGTAACATTAGAAGAATGAAGACTGGTGATGGCATGGTTGTTTAGTACGGAGAGAGAACCTGTAACATTAGAAGAATGAAGACTAGTGATGGCATGGTTGTCTAGTATGGAGAGAGAACCTGTAACATTAGAAGAATGAAGACTAGTGATGGCATGGTTGTCTAGTATGGAGAGAGAACCTGTAACATTAGAAGAATGAAGACTAGTGATGGCATGGTTGTCTAATATGGAGAGAGAACCTGTAACATTAGAAGAATGAAGACTAGTGATGGCATGGTTGTCTAGTATGGAGAGAGAACCTGTAACATTAGAAGAATGAAGACTAGTGATGGCATTATTGTCTAATATGGAGAGAGAACCTGTAACATTAGAAGAATGAAGACTACTGATGGCATGGTTGTCTAGTATGGAGAGAGAACCTGTAACATTAGAAGAATGAAGACTAGTGATGGCATGGTTGTCTAGTATGGAGAGAGAACCTGTAACATTAGAAGAATGAAGACTAGTGATGGCAAGGTTGTCTAGGTTGGAAGGAGAGGGTGGCCTGGAGAATTGGCAAAAAATTAAGAACGAAAAGGCACAATACCGTGACTGTAACAATACACAAATAACCCGTGCATAGAAGAGAGGAGCTTACGACGACGTTTCGGACCGAAACGTCGTCGTAAGCTACTCTCTTCTATGTCCGGGTTATGTATATATGTATATATAAAGAAAATGCAAACAAGTAGAGTTTTTACTGGATTTAAATAGATTTTTTTTAATTTACCAGTTTTGGTATAGAGCATTATGGATGGTGGTTCATTGAAGAAGCACTGAGGCACCTGTAGCCTTCCACGATGAGACACATCTGTGAGTACAGACGAGTATGTGGGGGAAGACTTTTGTTGACAAAACTGATTACATCGGTAGTGTGCCATTAATCTATATGATAGATACACCATAGTAACAAAAGCTAGCTATATTTCTCTGTCATATTCCATCACGCAGGAAAGGTTTCATACATGTAGGGAAGATAAAACGACCTCCCCCCCGTAGCTGACATGGACAGGCGCAGATCAAAGGAGAAGCATGTGCTTTTGTGGTAGTCGTCCACCCTCCCCGCCCCTCACACACAAACACCCGAGGCTCCCAGCCTTGTTAGCTCTCTGCTTCATTCTTATTTTTATCCACGGCGTGCAAACTCCCTTTACAGCTGCTCTGCTTTATTTACGAGACAGTGAGACCCGTAGCTCCGATGATAGCAGCCGTGTTGTGGCAAGGTAATTAGCGGATTATGCAAGTCTTCTTGTAGGGTTGGCCTTAAGCAAAACATCCGCAACACAAAATTGAATTTTCTTGTATTTTAATTCTCCATGTTATCTACTTACTAATTCCCGGGACTTATATTGGCTGATAACACAAAATTTATAAATGTTTAATCAGAATAAAAAGAGTATAAAGCTATAAATTTGATACACAAATTAATAATAATAATAATAATAATAATAATAATAATAATAATAATAGTAATAATCATGTCAAACAAAATATGAAGAAACACAGAATCATTCTCAAACTGTGCACAAGCTCTTAACTTTACTCTTTCTCCACCTGAGGTGAGGACAAAAGGCAAGACACCTGAGAGAAAGTGAGAGAACTCTACTTGTAATGCCTGAATTACTTGTCATTAAGTGGCGAAAAACCTCGACACACACAAAAAAATAAAAGGGAGTTTTTTAATATTAATCAAATATCATTTCTTGTCACGTTTTTAAAAAAAATAGACGACAAGAAGACAACATGAATTCGCTCTCGCTTTTTTTTTTTAATAAGTTGTAATACTATTTGTTACCCACATGAAGGTTAAAAGGAAAGTGCAGGAAGGTTGTATAAAGTGTAATTTTGTGAGCTAGAGGAGAGCCGACAGTAAGAGGGCCCAGCGGGAGAAGATTGGCGAGGGAGACATCAAAGTGGTGGTGACCCAGGATGAAAACGGTGCGAGTAAAGAGAATAAAATAGTAATTGGATGAGAGTGTGAGGCCAAGTCGGTGGTGAGAGCCTCGGCTGGGCCGCCCGCCAGCCACACCAAAGTACGCCGTCTCAGGAGACTTAAAGGTGACGTCTGGGGAGACCTTGGGACGCCTACTCCGCCGCCGCCGCCGCCGCCACACTCCGCACACCCGGGATATTTAAGTCACCACTCGCATGGATAACACGGCCCTGAATTACCTCAAGACTGTATTAACAAGGTATGGATAAATGTGAACAGACTAGACGTAGAGAGACAATGTTTGGATGGACGGAGTCTGGAAAGAAGTGTTGATACACGAGACATGGATACACGAGACATGGATACACGAGGTGTGGATACACGAGGTGTGGATACACGAGGTGTGGATACACGAGGTGTGGATACACGAGGTGTGGATACACGAGGTGTGGATACACGAGGTGTGGATACACGAGGTGTGGATACACGAAGCGTGGATACGAGAAGCGTAGATAGGTGAGGCATGGACAGACGAGGCCTGGCTAGACGAGGAGAAGCAGGTTCTGGTGTAGATACGGCGAATAGGAAACGAGGCCTGGCTAGACGAGGAGAAGGAGGGAAGGAGATGGGAAGTAAATGGTAACGGCAAGGATGGAGGACGAAGAGAGGAGGAGAAGAAGAGAGAGAGAGAGAGAGAGAGGAGAGAGAGAGAGAGAGAGAGAAGAGAGAGAGAGAGAGAGAGAGAGAGAGAGAGAGAGAGAGAGAGAGAGAGACAGAGAGAGAGAGAGAGACAGAGAGAGAGAGAGAGAGAGACAGAGACAGATAGGGAGAGGGAGAGAGAGAATACCGGGAAGGGAGGATGAAGAAGACTGAGAGGAGAAGGAAGGAAGGGAGAAGGACATCGGGGAGGGAGGGAGTACTGCTGTATGAGGAACACCCTCTGGGGAACGGTCGGAAAGGAAGGGACATCCGGAGACACCGGTAGTCCTACCCAGGGAGGAAGCGGGAAGGGTAAAAAGGAAGGAAGCTGCTGGGGTCTTGAAGACCGGTATACCTAGGTGATGGGTGCTCGTCCTAAGCACCTGCAGGCTGGCTCTGATGACCTACGCAAGGACACCCTTCCAACAGGATCTCAAAATCAGTTAAGCCTTCTTAAAACCTTGAACTTCGTAGCTTGAAGAAGCATGTGTTATTAATTACTACCAGCTACCTAATATTCAAGCTTCTGACGAAGTTTCCATTCATAAATCGAAAGGCCTAAACTTTATATTATATATATATATATATATATATATATATATATATATATATATATATATATATATATATATATATATATATATATATATATATATATATATATATATAGGATGGGGTCCACTCTGGTGCAAATTGTGACCATACTCGGAGAAGTGGATAAAAGGATTCAAGGAAGAATATTTGGATTTCTTCCTGATGCCATTTGAATATTCCACTTCCCATACCACCCCATCTTTTTTTTTTTTAACCAATAGGTATATTTTATTACATAATATGGTACAAAAGATTTAAGAGACACATTGTTGATATAAAGATGTCACATACAGTACACGAGGTGTGACAGATACATGTCTTGTACATATTGTTACATGTTTGTCACTGATTATAATGCGAAAATCTCATCCAGCTCTTCCGAGCTGGGGCGCGTGCCCAGAATACAGCATGCATTACCCCTCTGAACAGCAGCGCTGAGTCGCTAGAACAGAAAACTAGCTGCCCTGGGATCCCTAGTTACCCTGTTGAGTCTTTTGCCCAGCTCCTTGAGGAACTTAGAATATATATATATATATATATATATATATATAATTTTGTGAAAGCCCTGACCCACCAATGACTTTAATATCAAATGCTGTAGTTAACATGGGACACACCGCTATGAGTGTATTTCATTTTAAACGCCGTAACATAGGGACTGTTGGCTTAACCTAGAGAGAGAGAGAGAGAGAGAGAGAGAGAGAGAGAGAGAGAGAGAGAGAGAGAGAGAAATAGTAAAGCAGATAGGCAGAGAAGCCGGAAGTAAGTTTATTCAGGTATAGGTACACATAAATACTGTTACGTAAATTATCAGAGAAGAGAGAAGGAAAGGGAGGGAGGCAAATAAGCAGCAAGTAATAAGTGCAGAGAAAAGACGGAAATGAAGGGTAGCAGGGAGAAAGAAAGGTAATGAAGGGAAGGAAAGGAGGGATTAAATAAGGCAAAGAATACAGATAAAGAGAGGACTTATGGAAGATGGATTAAAAAAAAAAGAGATGAAAAACTGAGAGAAGACGTGGAAGAGGAAAGAACAGAGAGAGAATGGAAAGACGGGAGGGAGAAAATGTGGGGGTGAGAGATGGATGGATGGAGGGTGGGAGGCAGGGAGAGAGAGGAGAGCCATGAGAGTCTCCAAACATAGTGAAAAGAAAGTTGTGGTAGTAGTGGAAGGGGATGGGGAGGGGTAGGGAATGGGGAGGGGTAGGGGATGGGAGGGGTAGGGGATGGGAGGGGGAGGAGGAGGGTGAGTGGACTTTAAAGTGGAACATAACACGTGCTTCTCCCCCCCCTCCCTCACACTTGCTACTTCCCTCCCTCACACTTGCTTCTCCCCTCCCTCACACTTGCTACTTCCCTCCCTCACACTTGCTACTTCCCTCCCTCACACTTGCTACTTCCCTTCCTCACACTTGCTACTTCCCTCCCTCACACTTGCTACTTCCCTTCCTCACACTTGCTACTTCCCTCCCTCACACTTGCTACTTCCCTCCCTCACACTTGCTTCTCCCCTCCCTCACACTTGCTACTTCCCTCCCTCACACTTGCTACTTCCCTCCCTCACACTTGCTACTTCCCTCCCTCACACTTGCTACTTCCCTCCCTCACACTTGCTACTTCCCTCCCTCACACTTGCTACTTCCCTCCCTCACACTTGCTACTTCCCTCCCTCACACTTGCTACTTCCCTCCCTCACACTTGCTACTTCCCTCCCTCACACTTGCTTCTCCCCTCCCTCACACTTGCTACTTCCCTCCCTCACACTTGCTACTTCCCTCCCTCACACTTGCTACTTCCCTCCCTCACACTTGCTACTTCCCTCCCTCACACTTGCTACTTCCCTCCCTCACACTTGCTACTTCCCTCCCTCACACTTGCTATTTCCGTCACTCCCTCACACTTGCTACTTCTGTCACTCCCTCACACTTGCTATTTCTGTCACTCCCTCACACTTGCTATTTCCGTCACTCCCTCACAATTGCTACTTCCGTCACTCCCTCACACCTCCTACTTCCGTCACTCCCTCACACTTGCTAATTCCGTCACTCCCTCACACCTCCTACTTCCGTCACTCCCTCACACTTGCTACTTCTGTCACTCCCTCACACCTCCTACTTCCGTCACTCCCTCACACTTGCTACTTCCCTCACTCCCTCGCACTTGCTACTTCCCTCACTCCCTCACACTTGCTACTTCCCTCACTCCCTCACACTTGCTACTTCCCTCACACTTGCTACTTCCCTCACTCCCTCACACTTGCTACTTCCCTCACTCCCTCACACCTACTTCCCTCACACCTCCTACTTCCGTCACTCCCTCACACTTGCTACTTCCGTCACTCCCTCACACCTCCTACTTCCGTCACTCCCTCACACTTGCTACTTCCGTCACTCCCTCACACCTCCTACTTCCGTCACTCCCTCACACTTGCTACTTCCGTCACTCCCTCACACTTGCTACTTCCGTCACTCCCTCACACCTGCTACTTCCATCACTCCCTCACACCTCCTACTTCCGTCACTCCCTCACACCTGCTACTTCCGTCACTACCTCACACCTGCTACTTCCGTCACTCCCTCACACCTGCTACTACTACCGAAAATGTTTAGTATTTCTTTCCAGTCAAGAGACTAATCGTATTCGGAACCGGCTGTGCTGTTGGAGTGTGAGCCACAGGTAACATTTATGAAGGGAGTCAAGAAAACTGGGAAGCTGAACTTAAGCTCTGCAGGGAAGTACAGTGTCAACAGTCTTGAAGGACGGGTGGGGGATATTACAGCTCAGAGGGGTCAGTGCCTGGAAAAAAAATTATGGATAAGCGAGTAAATATTGAATTACAATGTCTCAGACCCCCTTCCTGGACAGATATCCAGATTTTTTTAGATTTTGCCACCGAATTGGCTAGTTTATTGTGCAGGGTATTGTGAGGGTAGCGCAAGAGCATATGGATACACAAAAGGCCTAGGAATTAGACCCCAAAAGGATTAACAGGAGTATATTTGAATTTATATTTACAGTTCACTTACAGCCGTCCAGAGAATTAGTGATGGTGAACGATTTCTTCTTTGGAGTCACACTAACTAGGCTAAAAACTGCTAAATGAGTTAAAAACATATATTACGTATAGTTTATATCACTGACTTCAATTTATTCATGTTTGGTAATCCAGCAAAAATAACTACCTTTACATCCTCTTTACAAAAACATTATAATTGTTGAGGTCTGTAGTCTCTGTGCAGCGTCATGCAACATACCTTCCAAAAGTGTCTCATCTAAGAGTCCTAGCACAGTACCATTCCTTGTATCAAGTTCTAAGCCACAGTACCATTCCTTATATCAAGTTCGAAGCCACAGTAATATCCCTTGTATCAAGTTCCAAGCCACAGTACCATCCCTTGCATCGGGTTCAAAGCCACAGTACCATCCCTTGTATCGTGTTCAAAGCCACAGTACCATCCCTTGCATCGGGTACAAAGCCACAGTACTATCCCTTGCATCGGGTTCAAAGCCACAGTACTATCCCTTGCATCGGGTTCAAAGCCACAGTACCATCCCTTGCTCCCTTGCATCGGGTTCAAAGCCACAGTACCATCCCTTGCATCGGGTTCAAAGCCACAGTACCATCCCTTGCATTAAGTCCCAAGCCACAGTACCATCCATTGCATCGGGTTCAAAGCCACAGTACCATCCCTTGCATTAAGTCCCAAGCCACAGTACCATCCCTTGCATCAGGTTCAAAGCCACAGTACCATCCCTTGCATTAAGTCCCAAGCCACAGTACCATCCCTTGCATCAGGTTCAAAGCCACAGTACCATCCCTTGCATTAAGTCCCAAGCCACAGTACCATCCCTTGCATCAGGTTCAAAGACAGAGTACCATTCACAGTTTCAAGGTCGGTTAGTGCACAAATTTTCGTTATTATTACACTATACAATCTGGTATAATGATCCATCACTAATAGTCCCCGTCAGACCAGGCAATTCTTCAGGTTTTCTATGGAAAGATAGAAGTAGGAGGGTGAGGGGCTGGTGCGGGAGGAGGAGCAGGAGGAGGAGCAGGAGGAGGAGGAGCAGGAGGAGGAGCAGGAGCAGGAGGAGGAGCAGGAGCAGGAGGAGGAGGAGGAGGAGGAGGAGGAGGAGGAGGAGCAGGGGACAGGTATAAAAGGAGAGAAAGATAGGTGTAATGTGGATGGGAGAGATGCGGAAGAATGGGAGAGGTGTGCAAGGATGGGAGAGGTGTGGTATGAGGAAGGCGGAATAGGTGTGGAGGGAGAAAACACAACTACTGATAACTAAGACTGTTTAGTGAGCTTCTTGAGTGTTGGTGCCACCACTGCAAGAAGACCATGAGTGTCTCAGAGCAGTGGCAGCATCATAACCACTGAGGTTTATCCCAGGTACGAGGCTCTGCATATAATTCCCATTCTTCAAAGGAAATATATTTTGTTACATTACCATTAAACAGGCTTTTAATTTATGCGGAGTCCAGGAATTGTGTACATCACAAAGAGGTGAACACTAACCAGGCTGGCTTATGTTCTGTTCTCACCTCTACACCATGCTGGTCTCAGCTATATTGTTGTTAGATTTACCTTCTCTTTCAGAAGAACAAGAACCACACTCTTTGTCACGAGGCACATTAGAATCTCTCTCTCTCTTACGGTGCTCTTCACCAACTCCAAGGCTGAAGGACTGGTTACCTGTCTTCCTACTATGTCCTTGAATTTATTGATAAAGCCACTGGATAGCGAAACGTCCACAATAAAGATACCCAGATGTTGCACATGTGTCTAATTCTTCATATGTATGACACCTGCGACATGACACCGCTTACATGTATGATACCGGTTTGTCACCATCGCAACAAGGCATACTTTATAAATAACATCTCAAGAAATTTGACGATCCCCCCTCCCCCCCGAAAAAAAAAATACACAAGAAGAGTGCTATACAGACCCTTCATACACTTGACAAGACTCTGCAATTATTTCAACGCCAGTTGCATCAAAGAAAAAAAATATGAACGAAATAAGTGGATTTGAAAGCAGCGGGGAAATAATAAATGCGAGGTTAGAATGGTTGGAGACGCTGCGTTTATTGCTGAAGGTTGAGGCTGCCAGTTCTCCATGACTGCCCCCCGGGGTCGAAACACGAAAAGAGATTTGGCATATTACCCTGGAAAGTTGTTCACGTGAAGAATGACAAATATTTACAACTGTGGAAGCAGGAATATGTGTGTGTGTGTGTGTGTGTGTATGCACTCACCTCTTTGCGTTTGCAGGGGTCGATTCGTAGTTCCTGGCCCCGCCTCTTCCCTAATCGTTACTAGGTCCACTCTCTCCATGCTCTAAGAGCTTTATCGTACCTCTTCTTAAAGCTGTATATGGAACTTGCCTCCACTGCATCACTCTCCAGATAGTTCAACTTCCTGACAACTCTGTGACTGAAGAAATACTTCCTAACATCCCTGTGACTCATCTGAGTTTTCAGCTTCCAGTTGTGACCCCTTGTTGCTGTGTCCCATCTATGAAACATTCTGTCACTGTCCACCTTGTGTGTGTGTATGTGTGTGTGTTTCCCCACTGCTGTAAAAGCTTACCTGAATGAGTGTTAATAGTCATTATCGGAGGAACAGACAAGGGGCAATATAGCCAGATTATGACCAGTGTGTTCAGATTAGTGATAATTGAGCAATAAAACTCCACATGGTCATAATAACGAGATTGTAACCTGTCAGGGATTGAATGAGAGAGCTGGCAGTATAGTGGAAGCATAAATATATTATATAAAAAAATTTCACTGCAAACTCGGTTTACGTAGCAGGTTTGATGTTTTTTTTATAAAAACAAATATATCACTTTATGGGACGGAAGATAGCGCCTCTGATGTCGAAGAGCTGGAAAACAGGAGAGAGAGAGAGAGAGAGAGAGAGAGAGAGAGAGAGAGAGAGAGAGAGAGAGAGAGAGAGAGAGAGAAAGCACTAAACTGTTGGTCAAGCATCTCAGACTTAGAATCCGTTCAATTTGATGGAGAAATACACAAATAACATACGAGGAGAGAGAAACTTACGACGACGTTAGACCATTTGAAAAGTCAGACCGAAACGTCGTCGTCAGTTCCACTCTCCTACGTGCGGGTTATTTGTGTATTGTTCCAGTCATTATTTTGTGCCTTTTTTTTTGTTCTTCCTGAAGAAACTATTAAAACAAGAGATTACTAGAACACCCGGATTCGTATCAGAACAATGTCACAGAATCAGGACTGGTAAAGCAGCCTACCTTAACAAACCTGACTTACCTCCCCCAGACTGGTGAAGGCTACAGCGACTGTACAATATGTATCTTGACTATAAGACGAACCATCAAAAATTCGCTAATAGAAAGGCACTACGTGCAGAGGGAATCATTATTTATTGATGATATTTCGCTCAGTTGTAAACAAATCTGTTCTACCACATTTGTCGCCCAATCTTGCCACCCAACAGCACCCGGTAATGTAACCAGTGGGATCCCATAAAGCTCCGTTCTGGGACCCATTCCATTACTAGTTTCTGCCAACCTCTTACCAGGAAGGATTGAATCGTATGTGCCATTACTAGCAGCCGGCGCAAAAGTAATGGTGGCACCTCGACGCGGGTAGAATGGAGAACAAGAGGAGACATGAATACGACATCCAAAATACTCTGTAGCAAAGTAGGGTGAACAAATACAAGACTGTATCATAAGGACGACCAGGAAGAGGTGAAATGAAATATGAAGGACCAGATATGAGTTAGAAAGATGCCAGGAAATATTAGTTTAGCATCAGTGTAAGAAAGAGGCAACATACTGGAGCCTACACCAGTTCACAGCTTTAAGAACGATAACATACACAGGGAATACATCAGCCAACAGAAAATTAAGCCGGCCTAAGAACTAGGGCTCAACATCAGCGAACTCTCCGAGGTAATTGCACACGCATTCAATTACAATTTAAAACGGTTGCTAGCTAAATATAATTCGCCAATCCCGCCTAATCTTTAGTGCCTCTAACCAACCAACCAAACTATAAACCACAACTATTTAGTGGCGTTTTATCGCCCTGTAAAATATAGAGTTTTATATCAGTAAAACAACAAACAGTCGGGGAGGAGGGGGAATTTATAAACCAGGGCATAAGTGTACTAAACCTCTCTTATCTCGGAAGACAATTTTAGGGAATTGCCATTATTGTCAGGTGTTAAGCTCTTTAAACTTTAAATCCTCGCCTCCATAATGGAAAGATCTTATAATCCTAAAACTCAATTACTCTTTTTGTTTACCTAAGCTTTAAATACGGTTAAGTAAGGTAATAATGAGAGTGAAGGTGAGAGGTGGAGTTCAACAGCGCTACTGAGAGCGTGTTAAATAAATGTTCACCTCTTCCTCCTCATTACCAAAACGAGGCTGTGATTACCCACTTGTAATTAGAGTAGGACCTGTACTCATCTTGTCCGGTCTACACTATCAACATGTGACCATTTCCCAGCTACGACCCACATCACTCCACTAACACCCGGGTACATATTCACGCTAAATGAGCAGGCTAAGTGGGTGTAAGGGAACTTATTCATTCTGCGTTGATCACTACGTGTGAGGAGTGGGACACACACACACACACACACACACACACACACACACACACACACACACACACACACACACACACACACACACTGATAGCAGCAGCCTGAGTCTTGGGCGTGACACATTGCGGCCGCGTTATCTAACTGCAACACGCATCGTAGCCTCGCCTCGCTTATGGAATACCATCTTTACTCAACCATCATCACATTAAGTCACACTCAAAACTGTGCTATAATAAGAAAGGACAGCGAGGAGGACCGGCTCATATACCTGGCAATAATTTCGTCTGTTATTAAAAACATAAAAAAGTCGTTCTGATTATTTGTGATTTGTATGTCATTACGTCACCTCTACCACTACCCACTATCGTCATCCTCTTCCAACAACAACAACTACTCCTTGTCCGTGGAAAAGCCCAACTAAGAGGTTTACGAGAAATGGTATGGTGATACTGACGAGATGTGGAAATTAGACACTTGTGTACAGGTCAAGACATTCATTAGAAGAAACCTTTCTTCAGTCCTGATTAACACTCAAGAAGACACTCACGCCGAAACCTTTCCTATAATAAATGTCCTGAACTGAATATTAGTGTCTTTTTTCCATAAGAGATTTATGCTTAATACAAATACCAAACTATGAATGTGCCGAGAGGAAACGTACACATGTAGTGTGTGTGTGTGAGGAAGGGACGGGGGCGCGTAAGCGTGCGCACACGCAAGTGAAAGCAAGGAAGTGCGCGTGCGTGTGTGCAAGAGCTTGTAAACACGTAAAAAAAGCGGCAGATTACCCAGGAAGTATGTCTGCATATTGCACGCTTCTTTCCCGCAACCCGAGAAACGCTCAAGACTCTTCAGACATTTCTCCAGCCTAGAGAGTCGAATATCTAAGCAGCCGACCAGAATTTTTTGCTCCGAGACTACTGTGTCGTTGGCTCCTATAATGAACAAATAAAGTTGTTCTTACTTATCTGTAGAGAATAATAGTCTGTTTGTATATATATATATATATATATATATATATATATATATATATATATATATATATATATATATATATATATATATATATATATATAAACAAACACAGAATAACAGGATTAAAACACATTAGGCTCAGCATCGTCTGGAAAAAAAGTATGAAACATATCAATAGGATCAGCATCGTCTGGAAAGCAGGATTGAAACCCAGCAATGTTACTGTTATCACTACAGTCATGGGAGAGCACTAAACTCGTAAGGGGTCATACAGCACCATGATAAGGGGGGTGGGAATAAGATGTGGAGCCCTTCAACAACACTGAAATAGGAAGAACGTCACGAATTTCCAAAGTCGCTGTGACTGTGGAGATTGAAAGTTTAGAAAAAGTGTGAAATTGTGTGAGAAACAATGTGAGAAAGTGTGAAAAACAGCGAGAAAGTGAGAAACAATTAGAAAACGTAAGGAAGTGTGAGAAAAGTGTAATAAACGGTGGGAAAACAGAAAAAGTGAGAGAGATTAAGAAAGTGCAAGTAATGCTGGTACAAGAAGTAGTTGAAATTTACATTTTAGCTTATGAAGCGGCATACCCGTGTGGGTCATTCAGCACCAGCAGTGGTGGAGGCTCGAACCTCCTGTTAGGCAACACTGGTACAACACTGGTTGCTTTATAACTGATACACAACACTGGTACACCACTGGTTGCGTTATTACTGATACACTAACCCACCTCAGAATTTTTTTTCATATTCTCATACTCTTAACCAACAAAATCTGGAGAGAGAGAGAGAGAGAGAGAGAGAGAGAGAGAGAGAGAGAGAGAGAGAGAGAGAGAGAGAGAGAGAGAGAGAGAGAGAGAGAGAGAGAAACTCTTATGAGGAAATATTGGACTAAGCCGTCTCCTCTGGAATTCCAAATCAACAGCTTCAACACGCAACAACACTCACTTACATTTTGTAGCAAGAGAGAATAAGCACACACAAAATCCGCCTTCTTACGAGAGGTAAAAAAAATCAGAACCACAAAAGAGTTTGAGAATAGCGGAGAATGGAGCAGTGAGATAGTGAAGGACTGGGAGGTGGGTCCGAGAGTGAAAAGGCTGGAGACCCAGGAAGTGCCAGGTGTACAGGTGCCCGGCAGGGTGCATGCAGATTAGATACCCAGCGTTTTGCCCCACAGCTCAAGTGGCAGAGCATTCGGCTTACAACCTAAAGAAGCAGGGTTCAACCCCAGGAAAGGTGAGACGTATTGGCAAGTCTCGTAAACCTGCTGCTACCTGAGGGATAGCTGTGGGTGGCATCCTCGGGAAGGAACCAAAGGACTCTAACGATAATAAGTCACTGTTGTGGGTGCAGCAGGTAGGTAGAGTTAGGCTGAGGCTTGGTGAGAGGCAAGGGAGGGAGGTGTTAGGTGATGCTGGGTTACACTTGCTCTCAGTGATACTCCCCCCCTATGTTCCTGTTGTTGATGTTATTGGTGTTCCTGTTGTTGATGTTATTGCTGTTCCTGTTGTTGTTATTGTTATTCTTGTTGTTGATTCCTATTTGTTCTTGCTTTGGTTTCTATTACATTTACAGATGCTCCTGCTCCTCTTGTTGTTGAAGGTATTGTTAGTTTATTTCCTGCTTTTGCCTCTGTTGCTGCCGTTTCCTGTTTTGGTTATCCTCTACTCGTCCCCAATGAAGTTATTTTCCAGGTTTTTTTTATACTTCCTCTGCTGTTGCTGTTGCCTGCTCTGTCCGCTGTTATGACTGTGGAAGTCTCTTGGCCTCCTGTGATGTCCTGAGTGCCAGTTGTCGTGAGTGTTCTTGTGGGACTTCCTGTTGGGTTTATGTCTCGGCAGGGTAGACAGAATGCAATGAGGACATGAGGAGGTACTCAGAAGCTAGTTTAGAGAGAAACTGGAAAATAAATTGGGAGAGAGATAAGGGTATGATAAAACCGTGATAAGGGTATGATGCGAGGGGCAATCAGGGAGGAGGAGGTGGATAGGAGGGGTGGTTAAAAGGGTGAGAGGGGAGGCAGAAAGGAGAGGGATACACCGAGGATGGGAGGAAAAAGTAGAGGAAAAAAACGGAGGAAGAATTTTTTTCGTTATCGGCGCCATTTGATACATCGTACTGAATGAATACCCTTTACCCAAGACTTGTATACTTCCAGCGCATTAGCGTAAAAAAATACTCTAGATGCGACCCACAAAACTCGACTAGTACACAGGTACTTATTTTTACCACAAGGTGAGCAAGGGCAGCAGATATAAGGAAAACAAGCCTATATGTTTCACCGGACCAGAGGTCAAACCCGGGACTTTTGGGTTATGAGTCGAAACGGTGTAAATATTGAACTACTCGGGATTCACCTTTCCCTTTCTCGGTAGGGAGACAAGAATGGAGAAAGAAAGAAAGGGAATCTGGTGAGAGGGTCAGATTGGCTAATTTGATGGAGAATAAAGTAGTGAGTGAGGAAAAAAAGGAAGGGTGAATAATAGTGGATAGATGATAAAGGGTGGAGAGAGGGAAGGAATAAGACATGACAGGAGAGAGAGAAGAGGTGGCAGGTGGTGAGAGAACAGTAGGAATGGCTGCATTCGAAGATTTCCTATTCTTGCTCTTCCACCACACTCCTTTTGGTCACCTGATTTTATGCTTTCCAAGTCCCTCCTCCTCCTCCTCCTGCTCCCCTCCCCTCCTATCATATCTTTCTTAATGTAAATTACCCTAAAAGTTACAGATTTTTTTGACATATATTAAAAAAAATAGACCTTTCAACTTATGTGTCAGAGTAATTTTACATGGTGTCGTTTCTTTGTTTTATTTTCCTGTAATGAAAATGAGTATAGTTTCCTAGTGTGCTTCTCTCAGTGGTCACCTTCTTGAACACTATGTACTTTATTATTCACTTATTGAGGGCACACAGAGATAGACAGCATAATATCTTTTATGATGTTAGAATATCATAGTGAAAACAAGATACCAGACATTTTAATAAAGTATCCTATATTTAACTGTAAGTTGTAAATATGTACCCAGATGCACACTCCTGGACACCTTAGTTCCTGGGTGTATTGTGTATTGAAGAATTAAGACATGTGCAATATTTGGGTATCTTTATTTGTAGACGTTTCGCCCTTCAGTGGCTTTGTCAATACAAATTCAAGGACATAATGGGAAGACTGTATAACTATATACAAAAGATGACGTAATCAATCCCTCAGTATCGTGTATCCATTCACTCTTGCGCTGCTGTCCACAAGATAGATGTGGGGTACACAAACTGGCCACTACCGTCTAGAATGGATATGGGGTGCACAACGGACTAGCTTCTTGGGCATCAAATCTAATTTACAGTAGTGGTTCAATAAAGATTGTCTGCTCTGTATATTCTTCCTTTCTCCGTTCCATTAGTGATAGTCTATATATTCTTCCTTCCCCCGTTTCTCCAGTCCTGATAGGCTGTATAGTCTTCCTCTCTTCGCTTCGCCATTAATAACTACAAGTCTCTTCTGGTTCCTCCATCACTACCTATACCAAAGTCCAGCTTTGTAGACTTGAGTACAATGTACAGCCTCATAAGGACCTGCCTCACAAGGACCTTCCTTGCATGGGCCAGTAGGCCTGCTGCAGTGTTCCTCCATTTTTATGTTTTTACAGCTTGCCTGCTTAAAGGGATGCGTCTTGCATGGCTCATCCTACTCCAAGGTTAACCTTCAAGGAGGGACGGAGGTCCCTTATTTCCCCTGAAGAGTTCTTAATTAAAAAAATTAGTTATCATCCTTTCCATCGGATAAAATCTGAACACATCCAAGGAATCTACTAAGAAATGATCCTTTAGTTTTTAAATGAAGTGTAAAACCTAGCTGGGATAGACTGGTGGATGCTTAACCAGGTAATGGGACATTGAGTAAGACTCGTGTTCTATTTCCTGACGAATAAACCAACAGTAGTAGTAGTAGCAGTAGCGGCAGCACAGCAGAAACAGCAGCAGCAGCAGTAACAGCAACAGCAGCAGCATCCTAAGTATTATGAGATCAGCTGAGCCCCTCACTAGAGCCCACAGTCTCATGCCTACCCTGTACTTTCAACCCTCTGGGTACGAGTGGACATTAATCACTTTTCCCTCTTCTCTCTCTCTCTCTCTCTCTCTCTCTCTCTCTCTCTCTCTCTCTCTCTCTCTCTCTCTCTCATCTATCTATCTATCTATCTATCTATCTATCTATCTATCTTTCCTCATTTATTTTTCGCCATAATTAATGCTTTGTTGCTAACTATTTTTTCTTTCTCGTTTCATTTAGCTGTGCATGGTACCCAGCGGTTACCAACAGTCTCGCTGCCAGAGACCTGCCAGTTATGCCAGGTATTCTCTGGGCCTTCAGAGACCTGCCAGTTATGCCAGGTATTCTATGGGCCTTCAGATTATTGTATGTCCTCTTCAGAAATACTGAAATATTGATTGATATTTGTATGTGAACAGCATATGTAACACCTATTACAAACGTTATAACAAATTGTTTTTACACATGAAAAAAAATCCTGAAATATCAGTCATAAACCAAAATGTTTAGGTTAAAGATTTTAAACTTAAGTATTCTTGTAAACCAATTTTAATTAACCATCCAGTAGTTTTAGGTTAATTTTAAGGTTGCCCGAAATACTCCGCATAACCAACGACTTCCTCTAAACTATGTCAATAATGTCAACTAATCCAATATCAAAAGTATGATGTACACTGTAGAAATTATTATTATCATCACTATAATTATTATTATCTTCACCGTGCTCGTCAACACCGGATTATTGTTTTATTATGGTCATGTAGAGATATCAGTCGAGGTTGTTGTTTACTTCTAAGCACCTCACAACGGCTCTTCCCTGTCCACACCTGTTTATCTACGATGATAACACCTGTCCACACCCTCCTCTATGTGCCCTTGTGACACGCATGTCATCTTCACACGGCTCACTGCCATATTCACCATTTTTTCCTTATTTTAATATAGCAGCGATAAAAACTGCCGTATCATTACTTTTTTAAGCATGGTTAATGAGACTTTTAATTGAACATTTTAATTGGAAAGATATCAGTCTATTGCTTATTTTCTCCAGCTTCGATTCAGGTTTATTCAGTTTCGTGGGATTACTTTCAGCCTGTGAAGTATTTCCTATATTTAGTGTTATCTTCCCTAACTATATCAGGACTAATCTGACCCGGAAGGGCTCTATCCCAAGACTAATCTGACCCAAAGCGACTCTACCCCAGGATTAATATGACCCGAGAGGGATGTCTAATCTGCATCAGAGTTTCTTAAGAAACTAGGCAAAAGACTCGTCATGGAAACTAAGGATCCCAGGACAGCTAGTTTTCTGTTCCAGCCACTCAGTGTTGCAGTTCAGAGGGGTAATGCCTCTTGTATCCTGGGTACGCTCTCCAGCTCTAAGGAGCTGGATGAGACTATTGTAACGCAACACGAACAATTTTAAAAGCTTCAGAAATTTTCCAACAATTAGGTATTAATATTGAAGCGCAGCAAAGGCACGAAAATGGGAAGAACTTCAGAGGGAAATAACTCTCAAAATCAGAAAGAGAAAAGGACCTAAGAGTGAACACTGCGCGTGAATGGTATATAATACTGACAAGACGAAGAATTAGACACATGTGCAACATCTGGTTGTCTTCATTTGTAGACGTTTCGCCATCCAGTGGTTTTATCAAAACAATACAATACAAGGACATAATATGAAGACTGTAGAACTATATACAAAAGATGAGGTAATCAGTGCCTCAGCCTTGATGTTGGTGAAGAGCACCGCAGTCTTGAAGAATTTGAAGAACAGGCCCGTGCATTCTTAGCATTATGCCCTCCTATTGTATTGATAAAGCCACTAGATGGCGAAATTTCTACAAATAAAGATACCCAGATGTTGCACATGTGTGTAACTCTTCAAACCATACACATACACAAACCATACACATACACAAACCATACACATGAAGTGTATTTAAAGATAATAACAGCGGCGGCATTTGCAAAGCTAATCATTAAGAACAACATTCAGGAACATAAACAAGGTGTTTATATCACTGTATATGATGTACGTAAGATCGGTATTAGAATATGCAGCACCATCATGGAACCATCACATCAAGTATTGTAAGACACTTGAGAAATTAGAGCTACGAATACTGTGATATGAAGTTAGACTAGGTTAAAGAGAGCTACCTCTAACATGACTAGAAAACCAGAGAGTCAGATGAGACAATCACAACTTGATATAGACAGATTATTTGAAATGTAAATAAGTAGAATGATGGTGTACATCTGAAATTAGAAGTACAAATAAGCCAGAAAGGCAGAAGAATTTATTCAGTGTAACGGCAGTTAATAAATATAATGGATACAAAAACAGACATGACAGCCCCCCTCCAAAAAACAAAAACAAGGAGTAAGCTAAACCAATTAATACAAGTGTAAAAGCGGGTCTCAAGACCTTGAGCTCAGCCTCTTCCCTAACAGACCCATGTAAATAACATAGGAGCACCTGGAGCATCACTTGTGTCTGTGAGCCGCTGGCGCCACATCCTCTCAGGCTGGGGAGCAACGGCGCTTTCACCACAACAGTATTTCTCTCTCCTTTTCAAGGAGGTGACATTTCTCAAGACGGTCGGCTACGCAATGTTACAGCCTCTACCTCCTGCTCCTCCTCCACCTCCTCGCCTTCCTCCACCCCTAGCCACAACCTCCCCCTTCCCAGCTACCACCCCCGCAGAAGGGAACAGGCCCCTTCCCCACCCCCCTCCTCCCCAGTTGTTCAATCTATTGATTTTCCTCAGACCAGAAGGAAGGAGCCTTTATTGCCTTAACCGTCTGTCTGTAACCTCATTTTTATTCTCAGATCTGATGAGATAAAGTGGCGTGAAGGAACCTACCCAGGTGAGACGTGCGCGCGCACATCTCCATAAAAACACGAAAAAATCATTATTATACACACCCATACCCCCATTACACCTACCAACACACAAACCATTCACACTCTCTCTCTCTCTCTCTCTCTCTCTCTCTCTCTCTCTCTACACGTACAAGGAAATAGTTGAATGAACGGTTGTAAATCAACGGCCTTTCACTCTCCCTCGCCTCAACCTTTCATAATATCACAAATCAGGGTGGATGAGAGCAGGAATAACCCTGATTGGAGAGGCTGGCTTCCAGTTGGTGTAATACACTATAATGTTCTTTGCAGCTGTTCACACTGCATCTATGATCAAATAAAGCCGGAATTTCAATTGTGGTTTCAAACGTCTGTAAAATGTTCAGTCGTCAGTCATTCTTCACAAGTTAATCTAGAAGGGTATTGTTAGAAGGAATCCGACAAGTGTACATAAAGCATTTCATTTCCGGGTGCCTGTGTAAGGGTTTAACGGAGTGTTTATCGCCGTAAATACGAACAATTGTGGAGACAAGCGCTCTCAGCTTTAAGAGCACCGACTCTCACCCTCGCCCAAAACGCCACTTTGGCAAAACGCCCAATTGGGAAAATCCTTCGTCATTTCCTAGAGTAAAAGTGTTTTTGGAGGCGTTTTTTACTGAGGTGCATGAGAGGTGTAAGGTGAGCCAGGGTGGGACGGTCAGTGTTGTCCAGCAACACTACACAAGCTGGCCACAACACTGATGTTTAGCAGCGCAGTGAAGGTAAGGCAGCTTTAACACTTATGAAGACACTGTGAGTGTCCTACACGTTATCAGCTAGAAGCTACCCGCTACTACCCGAGGAGCGATCCCAAGATACCTCCACCACCTTCCCACCGGACACCCAGCCCTCTCTACCACCACCCATCCACCCGACACCCAGCCCTCCCTACCACCACCCATCCACCCGACACCCAGCCCTCCCTACCACCACCCATCCACCCGACACCCAGCCCTCTCTACCACCACCCATCCACCCGACACCCAGCCCTCCCTACCACCACCCATCCACCCGACACCCAGCCCTCTCTACCACCGCCCATCCACCAGACGCACAGTCCTCCCTACCACCACCCATCCACCCGACACCCAGCCCTCACTACCACCACCCATCCACCCGACACCCAGCCCTCCCTACCACCACCCATCCACCCGACACCCAGCCCTCTCTACCACCGCCCATCCACCAGACGCACAGTTCTCCCTACCACCACCCATCCACCCGACACCCAGCCCTCCCTACCACCACCCATCCACCCGACACCCAGCCCTCCCTACCACCACCCACCTACCAGACACACAGTCCTCCCTACCACCACCCATCCACCAAACACACAGTCCTCCCTACCACCGCCCACCCACCAGACACACAGTCCTCCCTACCACCGCCCATCCACCCGACACACGGTCCTCCCTACCACCACCCATCCACCAGACACACAGTCCTCCCTACCACCACCCATCCACCCGACACCCAGCCCTCCCTACCACCACACACCTACCAGACACACAGTCCTCCCTACCACCACCCATCCACCAGACACACAGTCCTCCCTACCACCGCCCATCCACCCGACACACGGTCCTCCCTACCACCACCCATCCACCCGACACCCAGCCCTCCCTACCACCACCCACCTACCAGACACACAGTCCTCCCTACCACCACCCATCCACCAGACACAGTCCTCCCTACCACCACCCATCCACCAGACACACGGTCCTCCCTACCACCACCCATCCACCAGACACACGGTCCTCCCTACCACCACCCATCCACCAGACACACAGTCCTCCCTACCACCACCCACCTACCAGACACACAGTCCTCCCTACCACCACCCATCCACCAGACACAGTCCTCCCTACCACCACCCACCTACCAGACACCCAGCCCTCCCTACCACCACCCATCCACCAGACACACAGTCCTCCCTACCACCACCCACCCACCGGACACCCAGTCCTCACTACCACCACCCACCTACCAGACACACAGTCCTCCCTACCACCACCCATCCACCAGACACACAGTCCTCCCTACCACCACCCACCTACCAGACACCCAGCTCTCCCTACCACCACCCATCCACCAGACACACAGTCCTCCCTACCACCGCCCATCCACCAGACACACAGTCCTCCCTACCACCACCCATCCACCAGACACACAGTCCTCCCTACCACCACCCATCCACCAGACACACAGTCCTCCCTACCACCACCCACCTACCAGACACACAGTCCTCCCTACCACCGCCCATCCACCAGACACACAGTCCTCCCTACCACCACCCATCCACCAGACACACAGTCCTCCCTACCACCACCCATCCACCAGACACACAGTCCTCCCTACCACCACCCACCCACCGGACACCCAGCCCTCCCTACCACCACCCACCCACCCGACACAGTCCTCCCTACCACCGCCCATCCACCAGACACCCAGCCCTCCCTACCACCGCCCATTAACCAGAAACACAGTCCTCCCTACCACCGCCCATCCACCAGAAACACAGTCCTCCCTACCACCGCCCATCCACCAGACACAGTCCTCCCTACCACCGTCCATCCACCAGACACAGTCCTCCCTACCACCGCCCATCCACCAGACACACAGTCCTCCCTACCACCGCCCATCCACCAGACACACAGTCCTCCCTACCACCGCCCATCCACCAGACACACAGTCCTCCCTACCACCGCCCATCCACCAGACACACAGTCCTCCCTACCACCGTCCATCCACCAGACACAGTCCTCCCTACCACCGCCCATCCACCAGACACACAGTCCTCCCTACCACCGCCCATCCACCAGACACACAGTCCTCCCTACCACCGCCCATCCACCAGACACACAGTCCTCCCTACCACCGCCCATCCACCAGACACACAGTCCTCCCCACCACCGCCCACCCTCTACACCCAACCCTCCCTACCACCGCCCATCCACCATCACATGCCACCCACACCCACTCCTCTTCACCACAACCATCCCTTCCCGCCCAATACCCAACCCAACCCACCACCCAACCTTTCCCCAACACCCTCAATCAAATGCCACCCACGCCCACCCCTACCCACCCACCCACTAACACTAGCCACCCCATACCCAACACTTCTAACTACCACCCACCATCCCTTTACCACCCACATCCACCCATCTTCACCACCACACCCACCAGGTAGGTAGGCAGACCACCACACCCATCACCTCTATGTTATTAAATAATGTTATGTATCGTAGTGTTGTACAACAAGATCACTGTAATCAGGTGATATCGCAAAGTATTTGTCACATTATCAGGACATGATGTTTTTTACAGGTCCTTGATAATGTGAGAAATCACGAAATCGCTTGGATGTTCACTATTTTTTTCACAGTGGTTGTTTTGTGTAACGCAGTGTGTCTAGTGGGAGCAGGGTGTCCAGTCACAGTGATCACACCTGCTCACTATACATGAAGCAATCTAGTCATCGAGGTCTACTCAACCAGTTTACACAGAGCTGTGTAGCTTCTGTGCGTATACACAGAGCTGTGTAGCTTGTGTGTGTATACACAGAGCTGTGTAGCTTGTGTGTGTATACACAGAGCTGTGTGTTTATACACAGGCTGTGTGTTGTATACACAGAGTTGTGTAGCTTGTGTGTGTATACACAGAGC
The DNA here is from genome assembly GCA_009830355.1 of Cherax destructor. Taxonomy (NCBI): domain Eukaryota; kingdom Metazoa; phylum Arthropoda; class Malacostraca; order Decapoda; family Parastacidae; genus Cherax; species Cherax destructor. The sequence goes on along the minus strand of WNWK01000429.1, from coordinate 167,012 downwards.
TGTGTAGCTTGTGTGTATACACAGAGCTGTGTAGCTTGTGTGTGTATACACAGAGCTGTGTAGCTTGTGTGTATACACAGAGTTGTGTAGCTTGTGTATACACAGAGCTGTGTAGCTTGTGTGTATACACAGAGTTGTGTAGATTGTGTGTATACACAGAGCTGTGTAGCTTGTGTGTATACACAGAGTTGTGTAGCTTGTGTATACACAGAGCTGTGTAGCTTGTGTATACACAGAGCAGTGTAACTTCTGTGTATACACAGAGCTGTGTAGCTTCTGTGTGAATACAGAGCTGTGTAGCTTCTGTGTATACACAGTGGTGTGTATCTCAGAATATATACACCGGTGTGTATGTGTGTATTTACACTGATATATATGTATATATATTTACCAAACTACAGCAGACCAGGGCTCGACCCCACGACACATTGTCCCGCCTCAAGAGACAACACAACGTACGTTTCACTGATATATATATATATATATATATATATATATATATATATATATATATGTATATATATGTATATATATATATATATATGTATAGTACAAAAGATTTGAGAGATACATTGTTGATATAAAGATGGCATATACAGTACACGAGGTGAGAGATACATGTCTAGTACATATTGTTACATCTTTGTCACTGATTATAATGCGAAAATCTCATCCAGCTCTTCCGAGCTGGGGCGCGTCCCCAGAATACAGCATGCATTACCCCTCTGAACAGCAGCGCTGAGTCGCTGGAACAGAAAACTAGCTGCCCTGGGATCCCTAGTTACCCTGTTGAGTCTTTTGCCCAGCTCCTTGAGGAACTTAGATGCACTCTTTCCCCATGAGCCAAGGGTCTCTGAGCCTATGGGAACAAACATATAATGATGGGCAAGTTCTCCATATTTTCTCGACTTCTGGGACTCCCTGAAGGTGGCAGCTGCCCCTCCTTCCTCCCTGGTGTACTGGAGATAGGTATCAGCCAAGGTAGATGCACATGTGTAGTCCCACACCACCTACTTGCCGTCTGTCCAGGCTTGAAGCGTGATACCATCTGGACGCTTTTGGTTGCCATCAGATCTGCATAGTTGGGGTGGTTCCCTTACTGCTGGGCATCCGGCTGTTGTGAGGCTCCTCTTGATAATGTTATTAACCTCTTCATGTCTTGCAATCTTTCCCTCGGATTTTCGACACACAAGACCATGGTACCCGAATCGGTCTGCTGCTTCACTGCCACAAATACACCTGTGTTCGGCGAGAATAGGGGCGGCAAGTCGAAGGGCAACACCAATGCGGATGGTCTGTGGGTCGAGGCGTGTGCCAAGGCTGGAGTTGGGAAATATAAAAAAGTCTCTGCATGAGGGCTTCACTGAAGACGGGTCATCCTTCACTGACACACTCTGAGCATTGCTGAGGCTATATTCTCTACTATTGCTCAGTGATATATATATATATATATATATATATATATATATATATATATATATATATATATATATATATATATATATATATATACACACCGAGAGGTATGCATTTCTGTATATACACAGGTGTGCATCTTAATGTACAAACACAGGTCATCACCTATTTGTGGTTGCAGGGGTCGTATCATAGCTCCTGGCCCCGACTCTTCGCTGGTCGCTACTAGGTCCACTCTCTCCTTGCTCCATGAGCTTTATCATACCTCTTCTTAAAGCTGTGTATGAATCCTGCCTCCACTACCTCACTCTCCAGATAGTTCCACTTCCTGACAACTCTTATATACACCGAGGGTTGTATATCTCTTGGTATGTGTATACCGACCTCACCACCATCAAACCTCTCGTTCACGAGTCGTGTAGTGGTGGTACATTTGGTACAGTGGTGGTACATTTGGTACAGTGGTGGTACATTTGGTACAGTGGTGGTACATTTGGTACAGTGGTGGTACATTTGGTACAGTGGTGGTACATTTGGTACAGTGGTGGTACATTTGGTACAGTGGTGGTACATTTGGTACAATTTTGCCGGAAATTACAAATAAAAATCAGTAATGAACTTCTGATTGAAAAACTTCATAAGTTAAAATAATAAATCTATGATATTATTAAAGATGATGGGCCAGCTAAATGCTGGATACAGTTCATCAAGTCCATACCCCTCCAGGGAGGTCCCTGGATGCTGATGAGGAGCTCTTGATCCAAGGATTTAGATTTTTTCTCCCTTTCCTTGGATCGAACAGGATTACCTCATATTCCCCGTGAATATAATCCCTGTGTAAATCTGATGACTGTAGAATACATTAGTAGTAGTAATAGTTGAGTAGTAATAGTAGTTGTTGTAGTAGTAGTAGCAGTAATAGTAATAGTAGTAGTAGTGGTTGTAGTAGTAGTAGTAGTAGTAATAGCAGTAGTAGTAATAGTAATAGTAGTAGTAGTAGTGGTTGTAGTAGTAGTAGTAATAGCAGTAGTAGTAATAGTAATAGTAGTAGTAGTAGTAGTGGTTGTAGTAGTAGTAATAGCAGTAGTAGTAGTAGTAATAGTAGCAGCAGTAGTAGTAATAGTAGTAGAAGTAGTAGTAGTAGCAGCAGTAGTAGTAGTAGTAACAATAATAGTAATAAACAGTGTTTTGAGGGCGTAACCCTGATATTATGTGATCTATTACCCAAGTATGTGAACAGATACACATATGAACAGATACACATGTGAACAGATACACATGTGAACAGATACACATATGAACAGATACACATGTGAACAGATACACATGTGAACAGATACACATATGAACAGATACACATGTGAACAGATACACATGTGAACAGATACACATATGAACAGATACACATGTCAACAGATACACATATGAACAGATACACATATGAACAGATACACATATGAACAGATACACATATGAACAGATACACATATGAACAGATACACTATGAACAGATACACATATGAACAGATACACATATGAACAGATACACATATGAACAGATACACATATGAACAGATACACATATGAACAGATACACATATGAACAGATACACATATGAACAGATACACATATGAACAGATACACATATGAACATATACACATGTCAACAGATACACATATGAACAGATACACATATGAACAGATACACATATGAACAGATACACATATGAACAGATACACATGAACAGATACACTTGTGAACAGATACACATATCAACAGATACACATGTGTACAGATACACATATGAACAGATACACATATGAACAGATACACATATGAACAGATACACTTGTGAACAGATACACATATCAACAGATACACATGTGTACAGATACACATGTGTACAGATACACATGTATGCAGAAGAAGCCTCGAGTTACCCTTCGTTTCGCTCTCAAAGACACATATATGCAAAAAAAAGGCCTTAGTTTTCATCACATTTCGCTTCATTGCAGCGTTTCCAAAACTTATTTTTAGGCCACGTAGCCCCCCCAAACTATGACCTAGTCCGCGCACGCACCTTCGTCACTCAAACTTCACGTGTTTACAAAGGCACACATCATAACGCACATCCATTACCTTCGTTATACCAACGTCATGAATTTACAGTTGCACTGAACGAGAATCACACATATTTCAAACAGTTGAAATTAGGACATCTTGTGAAAATGAATGATAATGGAAAAAATAATAATAATAATTATGGAAATAAAAGATATGTTGTTACTTACCTATCAGTGTGATAGATGGGCCTCTGCATTTCACCGCAAAGGTCGGTCAAATGCAGCTAATTTTTTTCTTCATTGCTTTAGGGCCGTAGGCAATGACAAATGTCATAACCACTTTTAAGGTTCGTTTTGATAACTCTGAATGCTCTTCCATGACTTGTGCTCAGAAATCCGCAAGTGGCGTTTTTTTTAAATCGTATTATCAGTTTCCCATCAGAAGATAACTCCATTAGTTGTTACTGTTCGTGAATTACAGGTGAGGGACAGGAGAAACTTAAAATAGATTGCTTATCCAGGTGAGAGATGTCGCTTCAGGGAGAGTATCTCCGTAGCTGCTGGCTCGGTTGCTTGACATCCTGATACGAGACCTTCCACATGCTCTTCCAAGACAATTTCACTTGTTTCCTTGAAGAGAATGCCCATTTACATAACTTGGTAAACAGCTTCTTTTTAACATTTCTCGACCTTGTCTTGTGTGTTGAACACTGTGGCGCTGACACTGGACACCCAAATTCTTTTAATTCAAAGCAGAATTTTTTTTTGTCAGATGTGATAGTTCGTGTAAGCAGTGCCCTTCATGCAGGCTCCAAGACGAGTAAAACTGCCGCGTGACAACCAGCGCACTACAGCATGCGGAAGTGCGTCATGTTCGCTGCTCCTTTCATTACAAAGACTTCTAAAAAAAATCCTCAAAGGTCGAAGAGGACGAAATTCGAAGCGTTGAATATCTTCGCCGAGTCACTGAGCACATAACATTGACGTAAATGCATAACTGTAGCAATTAACACAGCGCACCTTCCTTCCTGCTATAAATCGAGCCTCAGTACACTGATTGCACACAAAACTGGTTAAGTTTAGCTCAACACTTACATTAGGCATGTTTTTCAACGTATCAATTGTGATTCGTTTACTTTATATTCCCATATCACGTTACGAGACGGAACCAAAAGAAAAAACGGGTCACATATTTTCAACCATTCTAGCCAATACTCGAGTTCTGATGAAGGAACGAACGAACGAGATTTTAGGCAAGACCCTTGTGGGGTGAGCGGGGAAGTGGAAACAGACGAAGAATAACCCTGAAGAGTGTCTTCAGTTGATGAGAAAGTGTCAGGGGCTAAACCCAGCAGCTGAAGCGTTCTGATTAATTTTGCTTTCGTTACGATCGTTAGTCAAGAGCGCTTGTGTATGGGACTCGTGAAGGATAACTCCAAAATGAGCCTAAAAGTGTTACCCAAAAAATGGGTAAATACACTTATAAATATCCTTAAAACTATATTCCCCCCGGAATCTGCTGTTTTTTTTTTTGGAAGGACAATGTTCTCCATTAAAGGCATGTCGAATATTTTTGAAATCCGACAAGAAAAATGGGATATAAAGTGCGATTTCCGCCGTTATGGAATTCTTCTCTCGCGTCTCCAGAGATGAGTTCGTGCGCCTCCAGAGATGAGTTCGTGCGTCTCCAGAGATGAGTTCGTGCGCCTCCAGAGATGAGTTCGTGCGTCTCCAGAGATGAGTTCGTGCGCCTCCAGAGATGAGTTCGTGCGTCTCCAGAGATGAGTTCGTGCGCCTCCAGAGATGAGTTCGTGCGCCTCCAGAGATGAGTTCGTGCGTCTCCAGAGATGAGTTCGTGCGTCTCCAGAGATGAGTTCGTGCGTCTCCAGAGATGAGTTCGTGCGCCTCCAGAGATGAGTTTGTGCGTCTCCAGAGATGAGTTCGTGCGCCTCCAGAGATGAGTTCGTGCGTCTCCAGAGATGAGTTCGTGCGCCTCCAGATATGAATTTGCCCACCCTCAGGGAAGAACACCACGATGTGGGAACCACTGCTCCAGTGTAGGTATGTTTCTTTACAAATGTGTTCTTTTTCACCTAGCAGTAAGACCACACGTTTCACACTCAAGACCACACGTTTCTCGCACATTTCACACAAAATCACACATTTCTATAACTCGACCGGTGCAATCACAATTAGTACACACATACACACACACACACACACACACACACACACACACACACATTTAATAACAATGAGACAGTACGAACTATATCCTTATAAAGGGGGAGGCGTGGAGGGTGCCACACGCGAGGGTGCCGTGGGCACTAGATCTGGCACCAGCGACGCTGTAATAGGAAACACATTAGCAGTGCATAACAGAGCAAGATGGGGGGAGGGGGTGATATAACGCAATAACCGCCACCAGGGAACCATTGATGAGGAGGAGAATTAGAAATAGGAAGGAGGGGAAGAGACGGGGAGGAGAGAAAGAGAGAATGAAGGACGGAGATGCTGGAAGTAAAGGAGAATGAAGGGGAGAGATAGGAAGTAGGGGAGAATGAGGGATGGGGAGGGTAAATAGAAGAGGGAAGAAAGAGGGATATAAAGGATAAGACCTAAGATTGTCTAGTGTGTGGGACGGGGTTTTTTAGAGGCTAAAGAAATAATTTTTGGGGAGAGGCAGAGAAAAATAAAGAATGGTTTGGAAGATAAAGGAAGAGAGGAGTGGAGGACGGAGGTGTAAAAACTTGGGAAGTTGTAGGAAGAAAGAGAGGACAGGAAGGATGTCAGAAGGGGGGAGATGAAAGGAGGGAAAATAGAGGTAAGAGAGGCGACAGAGGGACTGAGTGGAATGCAAAACGAAAAATGAGAAAGAAATGAGGGAGGAGGGGGATGGTACGTGGCAAGAAGAGTATAGTCAAGGAATGAGGTAGAGAGGAAAAACGAAGGGAAAAGAGGAAGGAGAGAAGGCGGGGAAACAAGAGAGAAGGAATTAAGAAAGAGAGAGAGTGTATTTCCTTAAGACACCTGTTGTCCCTGTTCACCTAGCAGTAAATAGGTACCTGAGTGTTAGCCGACTGGTGTGGGTCGCATCCTGGGAAACAAAATTAACCTAAATTGCCTGAAATGCTCTACATAAAAAGGGTTTTTCTATATAGAATGTCACTGATGTCAGCTAGGAATGTATAAGTTGTATTAATATTGGTAGAATTACCGACAATATGTTAAGTAAAAGGACACAAATGTTACTAATGTGACATTTTATTGTAGCAACGCTCTCACTCATGTGAAAGTAACGCTCTCACTCATGTGAAAGTAACGCTCTCACTCATGTGAAAGTAACGCTCTCACTCATGTGAAAGTAACGCTCTCACTCATGTGAAAGTAACGCTCTCACTCATGTGAAAGTAACGCTCTACTCATGTGAAAGTAACGCTCTCACTCATGTGAAGTAACGCTCTCACTCATGTGAAAGTAACGCTCTCACTCATGTGAAAGTAACGCTCTCACTCATGTGAAAGTAACGCTCTCACTCATGTGAAAGTAACGCTCTCACTCATGTGAAAGTAACGCTCTCACTCATGTGAAAGTAACGCTCTCACTCATGTGAAAGTAACGCTCTCACTCATGTGAAAGTAACGCTCTCACTCATGTGAAAGTAACGCTCTCACTCATGTGAAAGTAACGCTCTCACTCATGTGAAAGTAACGCTCTCACTCATGTGAAAGTAACGCTCTCCCAGTGAAAGTAACGCTCTCACTCATGTAAAGTAACGCTCTCACTCAGTGAAAGTAACGCTCTCACTCATGTAAGTAACGCTCTCATCATGTAAATACTCACCATGTGAAAGTAACGCTCTCACTCATGTGAAAGTAACGCTCTCACTCATGTGAAAGTAACGCTCCACTTGGGGAAAGTAAGCTAACTCATGTGAATAGTAACGCTCTCACTCATGTGAAAGTAACGCTCTCACCATGTAAAGTAACGCCTCACCATGTGAAAGTAACGCCTCACTCATGTGAAAGTAACGCCTCACCATGTGAAAGTAACGCCACTCATGTGAAAGTAACGCTCACTCATGTGAAAGTAACGCCTCACCAGTGAAAGTAACGCTCTCACCATGTGAAAGTAACGCTCTCACTCATGTGAAAGTAACGCTCTCACCATGTGAAAGTAACGTCTCACCATGTGAAAGTAACGCTCTCACTCATGTGAAAGTAACGCTCTCACTCATGTGAAAGTAACGCTCACCATGTGAAGTAACGCTCTCACTCATGTGAAAGTAACGCTCTCACTCATGTGAAAGTAACGCTCTCACTCATGTGAAAGTAACCTACCCACTGTGTGGAAAAAGACACTTAAGTACAGTTCAGGATATTTATTAAAGGAAACGTTTCTCCCCGAGTGTCTTCTTCAGTCCTAATACAGAGATAACTAAGAAGTATATATAGTGGCAGGAGTCAGATGGAAGGTCTTGTGGGTGGTAGTAATAGTGGTAATAGTGGTAGTAGTAATAGTGGTAATAGTGGTAGTAGTAATAGTGGTAATAGTGGTAGTAGTAGTAGTAGTACAATTGTGGCGAGATGGGTTGGGTTTGAGAAGGATCCGTCAATATCATGTAACAACGGTCTCCAGAATTGGTAATATACGGTTGATTAGCAATTTGCATATGGTGTAACTTCTGGACTTTTAAAGGATAGTGTTACTGACAGCAATTAGGGCAGCCTCTATACACTTTCAGCGTCTTAAATCGTCTTCTTTATTGACTATTCTAGCCTCACTGAATTTCATGAGGTGTCCAACATAGTCTCTATGTTGAACACACGAGTTTTGTACGGTCATCACTGTTGCCAGCGTTTTTGTGTTCCCTGATAGTAGTATCCAGAGATCTGGTTGTTTCCCCCACATATACTTTGTCACACACCCCACATGGTATAGTGTATACTCCTGCACTCGTGCCAGAGTCATTCTTGGGTTTTTGCACTAGGTTTCTAATAGTTGATGAAGAGCTAGTTGATATTTTAGCAAGTTATCTGTTAAGAATTTTAGAAACGTTAGTTACAACGTCACTGACCGGTAAAACGATGTAACTTGGAGGCTTGTCTTCAACTTCACTAGTGTTGGTATTGTTGAGAATGTGTGTCGCACGTTTCCTGCAGTCATTTATGAAGTGTAGGAGGAAGTGTAGCGAACTGAAAGAATGTGTGATGTATGTGCATTCTTCCTTGAAGAACGGCGGACTAGAAATTCTGTAGGCCAAAGGCACTTCCTGTGATCGTATTTGCTTGGACCTTTTCCTCTTTTCTGCACCATTGCAAGCTCCTGATGATGTGTTGATTGCAAAACGAAATACCTAGAGGTACCATTCCACACACACACACACACAATATATATATATATATATATATATATATATATATATATATATATATATATATATATATATATATATATATATCATACATATATATATATATATATATATACATATATAATATATATATATATATATATATATATATATATATATATATATATATATATATATATATATATTCGTATCTAACGTTACTTAATGATAATTTAAGCCCTCGTCCTACTGGGCAGAGTCAACAATAGCTGCGGAGGTAAGACTCTCAGGAAACTTGTGAAGTCTACACTCAACAACACTTCCCCTCACTTAAAGTGCAGATCAGCAAAGGCGCAGATATAATGACCAGTCAATAAATCAATACACCTAACCAAGTTTTAACAAGTGAGAAGTCGACAAGATCAGCACACTGACTTTTTTTTTTTGCCCCGAGGGGTGAGTTTATTGGACAAAAAAAAAAAAATCCTGGTTATCGAATCATGTCCCCATCTTTTCCACCCCCTGAACATGCTGTCCGTGTCCCCCTCTTCACTCGTTCTACCAGACCTATCCTTACAATCCCAGTGTCCCATCTCCTATCCCTCCGACATCCTCCGACGCATCCACATCCTTCTTCAACACTCGTCCTCTCCCCCACCCCACCTGCTACTCAGACGCACAAATACAGACTGGACACAGCACAGATCTCTAGAATGGATGACACACGAGTGTTAAGAGGCGCGTGAGTTTCCCCGTCTCCTAATATCATGTTTTATTTTTACCCTATAATCTACCTTGTCCATAATTGCTACCCCATTTGCTTTGTCTGAGCTTCGCTCACACCTCTACAACACAATTGTCCTCAAAGATTTGTTAAGTTATATCATGAATTAAGGAAAGATCCTAGACTGCACCTTACGAAAGCAGACAAAGCAAATGCGATAATAATTCTGGACAAGGTAGATTATAGTGAAAAAAATGAACATGTTATTAGAAGACGGGGGAACTTACGTGCCCCTTAAGGTTGCAAGGAGTGGGAAGGGGCGTGTTCCGGCGAGCCCTGTGGGAAGGGGTGAAGGAGGACGCGCTGGAGACAGGTCAAGGTCCAGCCAAACACCGTCGCCTCCAACACTTGTAACTTATAGCAGTCGCTCTCTGGCGACACACGTCTCTATCATCACTTTTTTTTCCAGGACCACTTCTCCATAACAATTCATTCTCTCTTTCTCTCTCTCTAACAAGTTACGAAGACAAGTTTCCAAAATTCAGTACATTACCATTGGTGAGGCCATCACCACGATGAACTCGTCACACATACTTGAGAAAGGAAATATATCAGAATATGCATCAAGATTCAACGCTATTTTACAAAGTTCCCTAAGGTAAAAACTAACAGGGAGTCAGGCGTGCAATCTCCAATACAAACCTCTCACACGTTTCTCTAACCGTCGGGGCCAAGTTTTCTGAGACTCAACTGATAACTTTACCTTCACCAGTACCATATGTGTACGAGTATGTTGCTTTATATTAAACAAAGTGCATAAACAAACTTTATAAAATAAGACACTGCTAGGAAAGCAGCTTTAAAATAAGCTGAGAACCTTTGAAGTACATACGAAAATTGGGATAGAAGAGAGAAAATAGAAAGTGAGAAGAAAGGGAAAGATATTTTTCTCATTCAGTTCATGGCGAAAAGAAAAAAAAAGTTGATTGTGATTGTTTTTGGCCAAACTGGCCATTATGGTCACAATAATGACCAACAGTGTGGCTATTGTGTCAACTGATGAATTATTCATGGTGCATGAGGCGCCCTGAGACGCCTCACAAATATGGAAGATCCACACACTAACTTCACTACACCAACACTGCCTCAACACATACAAATTATTATTATTATTGACACACCAGTTGTCTCCAACCGAAGCAGTGACCCAAAAACAAGGAAAACATATTCACCATCATTCACTGAATCACTCTCTTGCCAGAAGTGTACAGACATTACAATTCATATGTTATTATTATTATTATTATTATTATTTATTATTATTATTATTATTATTATTTATTATTATTATTATTATTATTATTATTTATTATTATTATTTATTATTATATTATTATTATTATTATTATTATATTTTTGGGAAAGCTGAAACTTTAAGAGTCGCAAATCAGCAAATTAATCAGTCCTGATATAAAACAAAGGTGGATAGCTATAGTTCCTTAGATCAAGAGCCCCTCACCGTCATCAAGGCACCACCACCCTTGATGGGAGAATTTCTATAAGTATAGCCTGCGTGATCCCAAATTCTAAAGTTTCAACTTTCCAGGTGCTTCTCAGTCTACCTCTTCCCACCTTCAGGAAGGGAAAAGGGGCAGTCCCTCCCTTGGATCAAACATAACCTTCCATTCCACAGCCATTCTGATCGTTACGGATTTTGCGCTTCCACTATATATCACGACTACTACTACTAACGATAATAATAGTAATAATAATAATAATAATAATAATAATAATAATAATAATAATAATAATAATAATAATAATAATAAAATAATAATAATAATAATAATAATAATAATAATAATAATAATAATAATAATAATAAAATAATAATAATAATAATAATAATAATAATAATAATAATAATAATGATAATATACGGCCTTTAAATAATTTTTATTGTGTAATTACAGACCTGATGATGGTGAAAAAAAATCAAAACGTTGACAGATAAAATTAAAGCTTTTTTTTCTCTGCCTTGAATTTTAACTTAAATATTTTTGACGTAAATAAAAGCCCATTAAGGAGGTTATTGCTAGTTTGGCCGGGAAGGTTATAGTAATTATAACATTATGGAAGCAATATTACCCAGTATCATCTTTAACCCAGCTTATAATTAGTGAAGTATATTGTGAATGTGTGAGACCAGGACACAGCACAGCAAGAGAGAGAGAGAGAGAGAGAGAGAGAGAGAGAGAGAGAGAGAGAGAGAGAGAGGGTGACGTGAGCAATCAGAATCAAACAATGATACAGATAGGGAGACAGAGCAGCATTTCTTCTCACATAACGTTGAGATGAATCAGGAGAAAATCCCGAAGAAAAACAAAAAAGGCACAATTCCATGACTGGAACAATACACAAATAACCCGTACATAGGAGAGAGAAGCTGACGACGACGTTTCGGTCCGACTTGTACCATATACAAAGTCACACTAACACAAGAGAGTGAGGGAGCCAGTATATATAGGCGAGAGGGACAGAGACGTGACCAAGAGAGGAAGAAAAAGAAGTAGTGGTAGTGGTGAGGTGATAGTGGAAGTAGTAGTATATTCACGTATATTCACATAGCCGAGCGTTGAGCTCCAGATGTTGGGACCAACTCTTACGCTAGACTGATCTATGCGTCACACTTTCCATTCCGTCAACGGGGCGAGTTTCTGCTATGTTGTCCTTAATTAATTTCGCTTCATTACTTCAGTAACGTTGTACAAGTGTGCGTTAAGAGGCACGCAAGTTCCCCCGTCTTCTAATAACGTTTTTCCACTATAATCTACCTTGTCCATAATTACTATCGCATTTGCTTTCTCTGTTTCGTAAGGTGAAGTCCAGGATCTTTCCTTAATTCATGGTATAACTTAACAAATCTTTGAGGACAATTGTTGTTGGAGAGGTCTGAGCTTTGTTCAGACCTCTCCAACTCTCCAAACCAGTGACGCAACTTATTAATATGATCCTCTCCATACCAGTGACGCATCTTATTAACGTGATCCTCTCCATACCAGTGACGCAACTTATTAATATGATCCTCTCCATACCAGTGACGCATCTTATTAACGTGATCCTCTCCATACCAGTGACGCATCTTATTAATGTGATCCTCTCCATACCAGTGACACATCTTATTAATGTGATCCTCTCCATACCAGTGACGCATCTTATTAATGTGATCCTCTCCATTCCAGTGACACATCTTATTACTGTGATCCTCTCCATACCAGTGACGCATCTTATTACTGTGATCCTCTCCATACCAGTGACACATCTTATTAATGTGATCCCCTCCATACCAGTGACACATCTTATTAATGTGATCCTCTCCATACCAGTGACACATCTTATTACTGTGATCCTCTCCATACCAGTGACGCATCTTATTACTGTGATCCTCTCCATACCAGTGACACATCTTATTAATGTGATCCACTCCATACCAGTGACACATCTTATTAATGTGATCCTCTCCATACCAGTGACACATCTTATTAATGTGATCCTCTCCATACCAGTGACGCATCTTATTACTGTGATCCTCTCCATACCAGTGACGCATCTTATTACTGTGATCCTCTCCATACCAGTGACACATCTTATTAATGTGATCCTCTCCATACCAGTGACACATCTTATTAATGTGATCCCCTCCATACCAGTGACACATCTTATTAATGTGATCCTCTCCATACCAGTGACACATCTTATTAATGTGATCCTCTCCATACCAGTGACACATCTTATTAATGTGATCCTCTCCATACCAGTGACGCATCTTATTAATGTGATCCTCTCCATACCAGTGACACATTAATGTGATCCTCTCCATACCAGTGACGCATCTTATTACTGTGATCATCTCCATACCAGTGACGCATCTTATTACTGTGATCCTCTCCATACCAGTTACATCTTATTAATGTGATCCTCTCCATACCAATGACGCATCTTATTAATGTGATCCTTTCCATACCAGTGACACATCTTATTAATGTGATCCTTTCCATACCAGTGACACATCTTATTTATGTGATCCTTTCCATACCAGTGACACATCTTATTAATGTGATCCTCTCCATACCAGTGACGCATCTTATTAATGTGATCCTTTCCATACCAGTGACACATCTTATTAATGTGATCCTCTCCATACCAGTGACGCATCTTATTAATGTGATCCTCTCCATACCAGTGATACATCTCATTAATGTGATCCTCTCCATACCAGTGACACATTAATGTGATCCTCTCCATACCAGTGACACATTAATGTGATCCTCTCCATACCAGTGACACATTATTGTGATAATCTTTATACCAGTGACGCATCTTATTAATGTGATCCTCTCCATACCAGTGACACATCTTATTTATGCGATCCTCTCCATACCAGTGACACATCTTATTCATGTGATCCTCTCCATACCAGTGACACATCTTATTCATGTGATCCTCTACTCAACGTCGCCCTGTACCGCCTCCTGGCGGTAAAATAAAAAAAATACCATAATGTCTGGATACTCAATATACTGCTTCTAATTATGCTTATTTCACAGCTCTCAATCCAAATTTGCCCTTAGATTCGCCGGCTCTCGTCCTTCCTCGGGTCAATGAGCAACAGACTACATTCACTCTTTAACCTTGTTCACAGCGAGTAAACATAGACTCACATTTTTCACTCTCGTATGTTGGGATTTTGAACCACACCTCTTTAACTTCCAGTCTCCAGACGCTATTTGACCCCCTACGAGTTTAACGTTTCTCCAACAATGATATTATTATTAGTAGTAGTATTGTGAAGTGATACAAGACCGCAAGTAATAAGAGTATATCTTGCAGGGTGAGAGGGAGTGCTTCTCCAAAAATACTGGGATAAGTTTAGATCCGCTGTAAAGGGAATCACGATAAAGGTCAGTCAAACACGACAGTGCTAACAAGAAAACAGGAATAGCGGAAATAACCAAGCTTTTAAAAAAAATATTAAACCATAAAGGCCAGCATTGTCTTGTATTAACATTAGCAGATAATGTGTTAATTGCGCAAACTAGCTCTGATATATTGTTTCTTTTTGTTCCCAAGTGGCTATTTTCGCAATATACACAAATAACCCGCACATGTGCGGGTTATTTGTGTATTGTTCCAGTCACGGCATTGTGCCCTTTCGTTCCCTTTTTTTTGTCCACAAATAACTCACACAGGAGGGAAACTTGAGACGACCTTCAGGTCCATCCTGGACCGAAACGTGGGATGTTCGTCCCTCCTCCCTCCAACTCCGGGGTATCCTCTCCCGGCTGTAATACTAAAAAATAAAGGAACCGGCAATGAACGGTTTGAGGAAATAGGACTGCAGTGTCTGTTCCCATAATTTGAAGAGACCAGGCAATGGGATTTTGCTTTCCTTATGTGTGGTGCGTGTAGGAGAGAGAGAGAGAGAGAGAGAGAGAGAGAGAGAGAGAGAGAGAGAGAGAGAGAGAGAGAGAGAGAGAGAGAGAGCATTGGTCAACGGCACAAACCTACTACTGTATCTGGAAAAATAATCAGACAAACTGGATATTTCGGCTTTCATTTGAGGACTATTTTGTATCTTCTTAAAGCTAGTATTGTGTTTTTGCAACACTATAGAGAAGTATCAAGCTGGCTGGTGTTGCTGCAACACTGTAGACAAGTGTCCAGCTGGCTGGTGGTGTTATAGCAACACTGTAGACAAGTGTCCAGCTGGCTGGTGTTGCAGCAACACTGTAGACGAGTGTCCAGCTGGCTGGTGTTGAAGCAACACTGTAAACATGTGTCCAGCTGGCTGGTGTTGCAGCAACACTGTAGACAAATGTCCAGCTGGCTGGTGTTGCTGCAACATTGTAGACAAGTGTCCAGCTGGTTGGTGTTGCTGCAACACTGTAGACAAGTGGCAAACTGGCTGGTGGTGTTGTAGCAACACTGTAGACAAGTGTCCAGCTGGCTTGTGTTGTAGCAATACTGTAGACAAGTGTCCAGCTGGCTGGTGTTGTAGCAACACTGTAGACAAGTGTCCAGCTGGCTGGTGTTGTAGCAACACTGTAGACAAGTGTCCAGCTGGCTGGTGTTGTAGCAACACTGTAGACAAGTGTCCAGCTGGCTGGTGTTGTAGCAACACTGTAGACAAGTGTCCAGCTGGCTGGTGTTGTAGCAACGCTGTAGACAAGTGTCCAGCTGGCTGGTGTTGTAGCAACACTGTAGACAAGTGTCCAGCTCGCTGGTGTTGTAGCAACACTGTAGACAAGTGTCCAGCTGGCTGGTGTTGCAGCAACACTGTAGACAAGTGTCCAGCTGGCTTGTGTTCTAGCAACACTGTAGACAAGTGTCCAGCTGGCTGGTGTTGCAGCAACACTGTAGACAAGTGTCCAGCTGGCTTGTGTTCTAGCAACACTGTAGACAAGTGTCCAGCTGGCTGGTGTTCTAGCAACACTGTAGACAAGTGTCCAGTTGGCTGGTGTTGCAGCAACACTGTAGACAAGTGTCCATCTGGCTGGTGTTGCAGCAACACTGTAGACAAGTGTACAGCTGGCTGGTGTTGTAGCAACACTGTAGACAAGTGTCCAGCTGGCTGGTGTTGTAGCAACACTGTAGACAAGTGTCCAGCTGCCTGGTGTTGTAGCAACACTGTAGACAAGTTTCCAGCTGGCTGGTGTTGTAGCAACACTGTAGACAAGTGTCCAGCTGGCTGGTGTTGTAGCAACACTGTAGACAAGTGTCCAGCTGACTGGTGTTGTAGCAACACTGTAGACAAGTGTCCAGCTGGCTGGTGTTGTAGCAACACTGTAGACAAGTGTCCAGCTGGCTGGTGTTGTAGCAACACTGTAGACAAGTGTCCAGCTGGCTGGTGTTGTAGCAACACTGTAGACAAGTGTCCAGCTGGCTGGTGTTGTAGCAACACTGTAGACAAGTGTCCAGCTGGCTGGTGTTGTAGCAACACTGTAGACAAGTGTCCAGCTGGCTGGTGTTGTAGCAACACTGTAGACAAGTGTCCAGCTGGCTGGTATGAATCATTCCCGGTGATCTCACGTGATGGTGGGATGGATGGGGAACTATTTTCACGGAGCTCAAATATAATGGCCGTGCGGGTAGCTCGCGCAGGGTGAGCGCCACAGATTTGAATAAATGGTTCAGAAAACGGGCAAGTTGAAGAATGAGACACCTATGCAACATTTGGGAATCTTTACTGAGGAAACGTTTCGCCACACAGTGGCTTCATCAGTCCGAAAACAAAGAAGAATGGTAGAAAAAGAGGAGTTTGAGGTAATCAGTCCCTCAGCCTGGAATCGATGTGAAGATTGATGGACTGATGGTATTACCAAGTAATTGTAAATTATATCACTGTATAATTGTTTTGTATCAGTATGTGTAAGTATTTCAAGGGTGAGGTTATTAAGTCTTACAAGAGACGTGAGGTCACAAATGAGATAACTCACTGTCACTCGCCATACCACCACATAAAGGAGATAAAACCTTTAAAAGCGCAAATAGAAAATGTGAACCCACCCAGCAGATTGTACTCTACACTGTCAAATAATCACCTTTAAATTCTAGTATCAAGGTCACACATCCAACGGTCCTCAATGAAATACTGACCTTGCTAAGGAGAATGGTCTGCTGGCTCACATTCGGAACACAATGAAAACTTCCTTCCCGTTACTACCAAACACAGACGCTAGCAGCAACATCAAATAACTTTCAATCAATACTGAGTTTAGGTCCTAGTCTCAATACAGAATTTTACATATTTCTTAAAATACAAATAATCTATCTATACCCAGGCATAAATAATGATTTACTGTGCAAAGTTTTACTTTGGAAGATATTAGCCTAATAAATATTTTTATGAGAGGAGATTTTATGTCGCAAAATGCGCGCCATAGCCAATCAGCGTCTACCGTTCAGTCACGGGGATCCAGCAATGTTCTTACTGCATAATTACATGCTTGTTATTAAACATGTTTATTATTAAACATGTTTATTATTAAACATGTTATTGTAATTATGGATAGGTTAGGTTGAGTTATAACCTAATATAAGATGTTTTGATGTGAAAATATTGTTGGAATGCCATGACTGAATACTAGCCCTGATTGGCTAGGACGGGCATTTTACCACATAACATCTTCCTTTCTCAAAAAAAAAAAAAAAGTATATATAAAGCTAATATTAAGGTGTGCCAAAGTTTCGGTATTGGGTAATTTTTATGGTATCGACAGTGGACTAAAAATGAGTATTGGTATTCGACTAAAGTGGAGTATTGGCATCGGCACAAATTTTGATATCGTCCCATCACTAGCTAATATCCCCAAAAAAATAAAAAATAAATAAAAAAATAAATAATTATTTTTGCCTGGATGTAGATAGCTTGCTTGTATTTAAAAAAAAAAAATTGCAGAGTTCAGACCCGGACCTAAACTCAATATTGACCAAACTTTCACTCCGGCACCAGGCTTTTCCACTCAGTATATCAATTTATGTTTTTACAAACACACACACACATGTGTCTTCCAGTGTATGTTGAATTTCAACAGTATGCCTTACAATGAATTTTTTTAACGTACGTTATGTACCGTATCGTTTGAACGTACGTCTTCTATCGTATTTTTTTAAGGTACATCTTCTACCGTATCTTTTGAACGTACATCTTCTACCGTATCTTTTGAACGTACGTCTTCTATCGTATCTTTTGAACGTGCGTCTTCTATCGTATCTTTCGAACGCAAGGCTTCTACCGTATCTTTTCTAGGAACGTCTTCTATCGTAAGTTTTGAACGTACTTTTAACGTGTTTTGAACGTAGCTTTTCTAGCGTATTTTTTTTAAAGCATGATTTACAATCCATATTTTATAACGGATGTTGTTGTAACAACATGTGTTGTAACGTATATTTTGTAACATATGACACCTAAAGTATGTTTTAAACGTACGTCCACCTACTTTTCTAAATTCCATCAAGTTTGAACGCTCACTAGAATGTCACTTAACCCGCAGTAGGTAATTTTCCTAAGATATTCAAAATTACGGAGTTGACACAAACGGCTAACGCTGGTGGAGGAACTCCAGGAACGAGTTTGAATTTTTATGATTTTGTGACGAGTTCCAGATCAACCTGGCTGTGATGGATATGTGGGGCTGCTGGCCACCAACAGCAACAGCCTGGTTGATCAGGCAAGCACGAGACGAGCTTGGCCCATGGCCGGGTTCCGTGAGTTGAAAAACTCTCGGAACTCATCAAAGATATATCAAAGGTAGAGGTACCCTGGACATCGAAAAACGCAGCTTCTGGCCCAGTCAGAAACTTTGAATGTCAGGCCAATCAGGACTCAAGAATTACCTATAACTGTCCCGAGGCGCTTGTTAGCCTATCCTTGTGTGGGTAACAATACTGTCAACACTCATACACTGTGGCTGACAGTTCGACAGAGTAAAACTGTGAAACAGATCTCTGTCAAAAGATGGCCTTTGTAGGCATTGTGGTGAGGACGTGACGAGACAGCGTCTTAGAACAGGTGAAGGTGGGGGTATCAGCTGGCCGGCCTCTGCGGCAGCAACCACTGGCTTACCCAAGCTGGACTCTGGTCAGTGTTGATGGAGAGTTAAGACCACGAGAGAAAGTAAATCCAGAATTTGTTAGCTAGTCCAGTGGCGCTGATAACCATGTTGTTTAAGCACCATAGAAAAGGTGTTCTTTGCATTTTTCGTCCATACCAAAAATGTCTATGGAAATACAGACACAGACACACACAGTAGTGACCAGCGAAGATGCGGGGCCAGGAGCTGTGAATCGACCCCTGGAACCACAAATAGGTGAGTACACATACTTACCGCAACTACATAAATGAAGCATAAGAAACTGAAAAACTAAAATCCACAAAAAAAATAATTTACCTACAGAAAAAGTAATGACTTGACAGCAGATTTGTGTTGCATATTTCAGGTTACTTTAAAGAGTGCTTATTTTGTGGGGATATTTTGAGAGGTAATCATGTTTGATCTGAGGAGGGGGCAGAGGGTGGCTTCAATTCCTTGAATCAAGAGCCCTTCACCAGCATCAAGGCAGTTTTCCCCCCTAGAAGGGTCGTCAGACACTAGATATAACCAGGTGATGACCTGCTCAACAATTAAGAAGCCACTATCTTAATAGTGCTAAGTTTCAACCTCATTAAAACACTAACACCAGTTAATATTACTAACGCGCTAATTACCCTCTCTAACACGCTAATTAGTCATTAATTTCATAAATCCCTCACTAAAGCCATACTCTTACGAACGCCATAATCACCCTCATTAACTCCACAATTACTCTTAGTAATATTAATTTCTCTTACAGATTCCCTTCATTTGAATCCCGTCATTAGTTTTCCCTGACTAATTCCCTATAGTAATACAGTAATTCCTTCAATTAATCCCGTCAGTAACAATAATTTCCCTAACCAACTAATTCCCTTACTAACACAACAATTTCCCTCACCAACTAATTCCGTTACTAACACAATTTGACTCGTCAAATAATTCCGTCAATAACAGTTCCCCTGGCCGCCTGGGAAGACTAAGATTTATTACATGGCTTGTTTCTGGCGTTTCGAAATGTATTACCCTTAGAAAAAGTCATTGCAAGAAAATGAGAAAGTGGATTATATTCAAATAGAGAAATCTATTGCATTCTATATATCGCTTACAGACTCGCTAAATCGTAATAGAATGATTGTAAAGAACTCATAGCAAGACAGTCCTAAAACTAGCAGGCTAGTGCTAGTGCTCTAACTACTACACCGCTGAGAGAAATGGTATAACATACGTAAATGAACTAAAATTCTCTTTTTTTTTCCACTACACTATGCTGGTCTTTAAAATATTAGTCCAGCTAGGGATATTTCTTTACACTGGGAAGATTCGATTAGGCTTCACTGTAATCACACAGGCAAGTTTGTACAGATTAATCTCACTACAATCACAATCTCAGGTCTAAGTTATTAGGCCAGCATGATACAGTGGTCAGGGCACTGGCCCAGCTAGTCTTTGAGCTGACTTGCC
Organism: Cherax destructor; assembly: GCA_009830355.1. Taxonomy (NCBI): domain Eukaryota; kingdom Metazoa; phylum Arthropoda; class Malacostraca; order Decapoda; family Parastacidae; genus Cherax; species Cherax destructor. Next base: position 146,358 of record WNWK01000429.1, on the reverse strand, counting down.
GTGGGTTCGGGTTTCTACATTACCTTTTATAACACATGATACTTTATGAATTCCCAGGCTTAAAAATCAATATTAAAAAAGTCAAGGACTCTATCTTAGCTTAAGGAAACCTTGAACAAAACTACAACAGTTACTAGTAGTAGTAGTAGTAGTAGTAATAGTAGTGCTACTTGCCCTACTATTATTCCCACCACCACCACTAATAATAATCTTATTGCGAAGTTATGCCTGTATATGGAAAAAAATACCAGAATGAAAATAGGAAATAAAACCTGAGCGCTTTCATGTGCTTACACATACTTCTTCAGAGGAGATATGTGTGTAAACACATGAAAGCGCTTAGGTTTTATTTCCTATTTTACTGTAGCATTTTTTTTCATATTTGCAATCACGCGCTTTATTTTGATTTCTTCCATGCCCGTATATATGTTGTATAGAGGACAATAATCCAGCTGTACAAAGGTAGCATGTATGACTCGGCAAAAAATCGAAAAACATTTGTACCAATAAATATACTCTATTCTTATTCCAGTGGAGCTAAATTAACCGGACGTCCACAGGCAATATCTCTTTCATCGTTGCCAAATGTGGAACCACTAAAAAAACTTTAGATTCTCGGTATGAATATATCGATTGTTTATAATATACAGTCCGCTTTATATATATATATATGTATGTGTGTCGCGCTTTAAAGTGTAGTTTTGTGTGTGCGTGTTGTGTAAATGCAAGCACACAGGGTATAAACACAGATATGTGAATCTTACAGTGTATACACTTTTAAGAATGTACTTGCATTTATATTTTAAGTATTAGAGAATGTTTGATGAACTGCAGTCTTCACGACCCACGTGCAGACAATATGTTTTATGCCTAATATACTGAGTGGAAGTTTGTATACTGCAACATGAAACGTCACGACCATAATCACTGGGGAGAACAGTCCCGGACATTAAGGATGCCACACACTACATAGTACACAATACCTCATCAACTTTAATCAACATTCATTTTCTAGGATCTAACAAGACCGCGTTCAACACTTGGATTCAGTACTCCTTTACTGTATTTTGCTGACAATCAGACGAGACTCGGTGACACAACTGCAACAAGAGTTCATAATGCGAATTATAGTTTCTTATATAAATATCAAATATTTTATACTTACAGGACTGCAGAGAATTTGAAATAAGGTATGTATTACTCTGAAAAGAAAACTTAAAATAATATTAAAACCTGGCGTTTTATGACTTTTTTAAGTTGCAAAAGTTTGGTAAGTCCTTAAATACTATGTTTTTCATACGACTTTATACGAGAGCCGGTCATAAACTCTAGAACATTTTTTTTGCTTTCTCCGAAGTTTTCGTTTACTCCAGAACACTTGGTTCGATCGGCTTCAATTTTTCAACAGTGCTGAGCTATAACTACAGAAAGGTTATTGCAATTAATGGGAAGGACACATCGCCGTCTGTGAAATTTATGAAATACGCCTAATTTTCGTTTCTCCACAATAACATGAGAAAGCCTCTTCTGATAGGCCTCAAATTTTAAACACTGTTATATCCTATATTGAAGAAGGGTCCGATTGTTAAGTGTGTGATAATTATATTTTTAAAGTGGTGCTTTTTCGTAAAATAGCTGGAATATGCCTCAATACATAAATAACCTTTTATTCTTTGAATACGCCTCATTGGAATGCGTTCATTCTTTATTGGTTGATGCATCTAATGAAGACGATGACATCCCTTAAAGATTAGTCTGTACTGAACTTACGTGCAGAGTTGTCAATTTAGAAAGTTAATAAAAATGGAATTGTTGGATTCAGTACATTGACTGAGGAATACCTCTTCCGATCAGTTTCAGACTTTCAGCAATTATGGGTTTTGCTCAATGAAAAATTCACATTGTTATTGGGTTATGTTTCAATTTGCAGATTTTATTAAATAAACTTGTTACTCTGCAATAACTGCAGAATGCCTCTTCTGACTGGCTTCCTAAATGCTGGTCTATCTTAATTATAGATTTTTTAGATTGATATTGAAATGCCACTTTAAAAAAATGTGGGGGTACTTTTTCCGTGCGATAAGTAGAGAAGGTGTTGGTGCATTTTGTTCAGAGGAAGGTACTTATTGTTAGTAGGCTGTGTAAGTCAAAACTGTCAAATTTTACTACACACTGGTTTCCGAGTGATAGCTAGCGGCTGCCTCTTCTGGTTGCATTTGAATTTTCAAATCTGGTGTATCTTAGTGGAAATTTAGGATTGGTTTTGGGCTATGTATTAGCTAATTTGCTATTTTATTGGAGAAATTGGTATAGTTTCCATGCGGTAACTTTTTAATTCCTTCTCTGATCAGCTTCAAATCTGCAATGCTGATATTTACGTGCATCGAGGTACAGGCAGCGTTTGTGGGATATGGGGATACGCTTCCGGATTGCGCAGCGATCAAAATAAATCTAGTTCAAATTTTATTTGCCTAAGAGTTATATATCTATTATCTGTTAATGGCTCCGGGATCATTACCCGAGCGGCTGGACCTGAAATGGAAAGTTAATATTACAGGACAATGATATGAAGCTCGTGTTAGCTAGTCTTCTGATATCGTCAACAGTTGTCACCCCGTGGTGACAATACATAAATACCTCAAGCAGTATAGAACACAAATAAAACCTCGATAGCTACATCCATGTAAATCTTTCACATAGTTAAAACGTGTCAAGCAAATGGTATTATTATTAATTTCTATGACGCAGTAGATTAGCGTAAGTTAGTCAATGTAAGGACTGAGGAAGTCTGTATCTTATGTCAGCTGATCGCTACACAGATACGTACCACGTACACAAGAAAGTGAATAAAACAATATGGGGTTTATGACATTTTACCGAGATGTTTCATCTACCAAGGACTTCGTCAATTCACAAAATCCCTGGTGAACGAAACGACTTGGTAAAATACCAAAAACCGCATATTGTCTCATATTCACATACTTATGGATGTATTCCACCACTGACACGCACACACAAGAACACTGCCTAAGTGAAAACGTGCCAGCCACTTGCATGAAAACGTGGAACCTCTCTGAACGTCTGCCATACACTTAAGAATATACGTGCCAGGTAAAAAAAAAAAGCGAGCCCAGGTAAAAATGCGAAGAACCAGGCAGCAAGAAAGAGAGAGAGAGAGAGAGAGAGAGAGAGAGAGAGAGAGAGAGAGAGAGAGAAGAGAGAGAGAGGTACGGGGGGGTAGGGGGCCTTCGATGGGAAGTGCGGTCGTGACTGGGAATAACTGACGAGGCTCCATTTGCTCTTCCGTCACAAGGCAGGGAGATACCGGGACGCCAGACGGGCTCACCACGCATTCTTTTACGACACCTGTTTCCAGTCTTAGAGTTTATGCGACCAGACTTTTGAGCTATTCCTTTAACACCGGTGTTACCACAAGGGTGTTGCTGTGAAACCTTTCTCACTGCGTGAGGCCTCGGATTCTTTGATAATAACTATTGAGAAGATTCCAATTCCTTAGTAAAACATCTAGTACTTTCTTAAGTATTTATTTCTTCGGCATAAAGTATCCGTAAAGTCTTCACTACTTTGTTAAAGCCTCGCCTATTTTTTTTAAGTTTAGTGAATCTGGCAACTATCTGATTAGTTATATTTTAAAATTATCTGGGAAAGCAGAGTAATCACCAAGTCAACACAGCTAAGTGACACTACTACATTACTACTTAGACCATTAGTATATACATAAAACATATAGAGCTATATAGGCCAATTGGTCAGTCGTCAAGGGAGGCTGTGTATACCTGTTCACAGCTGTGTGACCTCAGCGAACTGACGTGATATATCTGCTAATGATAGCCTGAGCAAAGAGCTTTCAGGAGTGTTGAAGAGTTTTAGAAGCCTTGTAGAAGATGAGGTTTTAATTCTCAAAAATGAGTTTCTAGTTCTCAAAGATGAGGTTTTAGTTTTTATGGGGAGTCTAAGAAATTAAAATTTCATTTGGATAAGAATAGTAAGTCGAGTGTAACGGATGGTCCTCATAGAGCTTGATAGATTAAAACCAAACAAGTCACCCGGCCCTAACGAGCTATTGTCAGGGGTTCTAAAGGAATATAAAGAGTTATTTAGCAAATCATTAGCTAGTCTCTTCAACAGATCGCTACAAACAGGTATCGTTCTGGGTAAGTGGAAAATGTTAAATATGATATTCATTTACGAAAAAGGAGATAGGTCTTTAGCTCCAAATTATAGATCAATCAGTCTTACCTCAATTATGAGATAATTGATTGAATCAATAATTAGAAATACAGTTCGAAGTCACCTTGATAGATGTAATTTGATCAATGAATCTAACAACACTTGTTTTACAGAAGGGTATTCTTGCCTTACTAATTTACTAACCTTCTCCCAAGATAAAAAAAAATACGATATTGTGTACGCGTATATGAAGTTCAGTAAGGCCTTTGATAGAGTTCCACACAAATATTGATAAAGTAGCGGCACATGGTATAGGAGGCGAAAATATCTCTTGCGTTGAGTCATGGCTGACAGATAGGCAACAGTGTGCATAAATGCGGAGATATCAGAATGGGGACCCGTCACAGGTGGTGTACCACAGGACTCAGTACTGGGACTTGTTCACAATAATACCTCTTGTGTGTGTGTGTGTGTGTGTGTGTGTGTGTACTCACCTAATTGTGGTTGCAGGGACCGATTCACAGCTCCTGGCCCCGCCTCTTCACTGGTCACTATATATACATGGACATGGAAAAAAAGCTTCCTACAGGGAGGGAAGAAAAAAAAGGGGGTGTGCTAAAAATATCGTGTGTCAACACAGTGAGCCTCGGAGGCATCACTACACATCTTGGAAAAATAAACACATAAGCAGTATAATGTGATCCTTTATTGACAACGTTTCGCCCACGCAGTGGGCTTTATCGAGTCACAGACAGATCTACCTGGAAAATGAGCAACATGGAGATATATATAGGGTACAGTCAGGTGGAGAATGCTGGGTCAGGTGGAGAAAGCTGCATGTGAGTCTTAAAAGTAGTGTGATAGTTAAAAACATAGTGTGACTTAAAGGACCTGCAGTGTACCATTCTTGAGTTCTAGGTGGTACACTGCAGGTCCTTTAAGTCACACTATGTTTTTAACTATCACACTACTTTTAAGACTCACATGCAGCTTTCTCCACCTGACCCAGCATTCTCCACCTGACTGTACCCTATATATATCTCCATGTTGCTCATTTTCCAGGTAGATCTGTCTGTGACTCGATAAAGCCCACTGCGTGGGCGAAACGTTGTCAATAAAGGATCACATTATACTGCTTATGTGTTTATTTTTCCATTGTGTCGGTATTTTATACCATTTATTTCCACCTGCATAGGTTAATGTTGTAATCGGAGAAGTGGTAGATGCAGTTCAATGCATCTGTGGAAAAGATTTAGGAGTTATAGTTAACAGAAATTTAAAGCCAAGACAACATTGCTCAAGTGTTCGCAGAAAAGTTAATAGGATTATTGGCTTCATATGAAGAAATATAAATAATAGAAGTCCTAAGGCCATACTTCAAATGCTCTGTATACAAGGGGCTTTTTGCATGTACACTCAACTATTATATTCCTTTGTACAATCATGTACCATGTCAAAATAAATTAATTATTATTACAAATATTTGGTAAAGCCTCGTTTAGATTACGCTGCTCAGTTCTGGTCTCTACATAATAGAATAAAAATAAGTGCGCTGGAAAATATACTGAGAACTCGATCCCATGTATCAGAAACCTTTACGACGGAGATAGGCTGAAGACGCTGAACTTGCACTCTCTGGAAAGATGTAGAATTAGGGGAAAATGTGATTGAATTTTACAAACGGAAAACAGAAATAAAGGGGATATAAATAACATGCTGATAATATCTAACCAAAAGAGAATTCGCAAAAATGGATTCAAGCTGGACAAATTTAGATTTAGAATGGTGATATCGAGAAAAGTACTACTTGTTTGGCGATTGAGTTGGGTCACTGGGGCGAGAACTTTGGGTAGCAGTATCTATAGGTTAGACGGATGTGGTTGGGTGCGAGTCGGACCTGCCTACCTTGGCCCAATAGGCCTACTGCAGTGTGACTGGGGAGGTATGGTGATTTTTTTTATTAATTAAAAAAAAAAGGTATGGTGATATCGACAAAATGTAGATACACATATTCATAGTTCAATGCGTTTACTGAGGAAATGTTTCGGCAGAAGTTGCTTCTTTAGGCCTAATGGATTAAAGAACTCTGGGTTTTAGGCCTAATGGATTAAAGAACTCTGTTTTTTTTTTTTTTTTTTTGCAAGGAGAAAGTTTTCCCTATTGATAAAGCCTCTCTCTCTTTCTAGGTTTATCCTTTTGTTTTTGTCATAGTTTATTTTGTACGGCTCATAAGAAATAAAGAAAATATTTATTTACTTATTCATTGCATTCTCTCTTTTGACAAAGTTTCTGCTGCTAATAATTTGTGTCTACATGAGCAGCAGCACTTGTCTTATATTTATCATACATATCTTGCAGCTCAACACACGCATTCTTCTCTCTTTTTGATTCAGGTGAAAGGTGTTTGATCCAATGAACTGGAGCTGCCCTACTTTTTCTTATATCAAACCTGATTGCCCATTCCACAGACGCTACATGAGCCTTACAAGTTCAGCAATTCTCATTAAAAAAATAATAATTAATAATAATAATAATAACAATATTTCACAATCTCCGTATGCTCTCGTCTTGCATGTATTTTAACTTAAGAATCTCTTAATTGTGATATAAAGACAACTATGCTTATAGTTACGCATTCTGATGCTTTTTTCTGAAAATACGCTCAGTGACGAAGTAAACACGCCACTTTAATATTGTTGGCTGCCAAAGTTAGTAAATTTTGATAAACTTTAGACTAAATTACTGGAGTAGTCGACCAGTTTCCTAAGCATTCTTAATATACAAAAGTTGGTTCCAGAGATCATCGGAGCAGTACTAAGCCACCTGCACATGTAACTATTCACTTACACCCACAGAAGAAATATCGACATCAATGATAATTCTCACTACAGTGTGACAGTCGGGGAAGATGGGGGTGTGGGGGGCCATGTCCTGCATATACAGGGCGCCAGGACCAGTATTATGAGGTCCAGACAAGAAAAACCATTTTAAGCATGCAACAAAACTAGAGGAGCTTCGTCAAATGATGACGTTAATAAGACACATGAAAATATTCTTTCATTCTCCTATTTCTCTTAAAGAATTTAAAAACCTTGTTGCAGATGTTTTATCCTGTAGACTGCCATAAAACCGTCCAAGTCTTATATTTCAAACCATCTCAAAATGATAAACTTTACCAAAAGTTACTATTTGCTAATTACTGACTAATGTTTCAGCACTGTGTATGCTTTATGTGAGAAATACAGATATAAAGTGCACGTAGACTCCTTTAAAACTATCACGATCCGGAAGTATTTAAATAATCTTCAAAAGAAAAAGATATTAACTGGGTTGTAGGGTGAGTGGTGGTGGTGGCTCTGAGCCAGTCCTCTCTCTCAAGACTGGCTCACTTTATTTATCTTTCATTTACCACTTCTATTTATCTTTCACTTCTGAGGAAGTGAAAGATAAATGAAGAAAGGGAAGAGGAACATTAAGAAAAGAAACGGAAAGCGAGAGGAGAAAAACGAAAGTGACATAACATAAAGCAGCATAAGACCTACACAAGGGAGGAGAAACAGAAGCAAAAGTAGGAGAGAATAAAAAGAAGCAAAAACACAAAATTCTGAATTAATAAAATATTAAATTTCTGCGTCATACAACGCTGTGGGGAGGAATGTGCGAGGGTAGAAATGTGCAAAGGTTTGAAGTGTGCGAGGGGTAGGGGTGTGTATGGGTAGGAGACAGTAGAGATAGGGGTTACTGTGGGTGTAAAAGTTAAATCATAGTTGGTGCAACAGGTTAGTTTCTGTTAAAAAGTCAAAGAGAAAGTCTGCATCAAAAGAGGGACTTTGAGCGAGGATGTCAATTACCAGCGCGTTAGGGCTGTGTAGACGTCTGAAGTGAATCCTGCATGCCAGCTGATAGATTAGATTTTTTAGATTTTGCCACCGAAATGGCTAGTTTATTGTGCACTTCATATCCATCCTGTGGACGATAGCGCAAGAGCATATGGATAGACAGAACAATCTATCGTAATATTGTAGACTAGCAGTGTAACTCAGCAGCTTTGGCAGAGCAATGCCGGTCGTTTCTCCATGTAGTAACAGTGAGCGAGTCGCCTGTGTTCAATTAATAAGCGTAAGTACAGTTTTCCAAACACGAGCAGTGAGTGAAACGGCCAGAATCCCAATCATGGCTTCTTGTGTCCCGACTCGGACCAGCGTTGTTGCTAGCGGTCGCGACGTTGAAATACCACTGAAAAATAGTACAAGAAAGGCATACCCCAGCGGGAAACTGGAATGTCATGAATAACTGCCCAAGCGGCTGAGACCGCTTCTTCATTTCCCTGAACATCGGCGAGTCCAACGTTTTGCAAGTTACAAGATAAATACTCAAGAAACTACACAGATCCAATAACAATAAACACAACTGTAGAAACTTAAATTCAGAGTAATTTTTTTTACTATACAGTGCTTGAATCGATATTATAGAGTCGATGCTGCAATATTCATTGGATAAATTTTACCTACAGGATTATCTAGAAAGATCGGTTAGCAAATACTTTTTTCCATTTTTTTCTTAAAAGGAGTACCACCTATTGAGTCTATGAATGTGTAACTGGGCAAAAGCAATTAAAATTAGTGAGGCTACGTCGTTGCCTTCATCCTATTTTTTCATAACACCCGAGAGAATTACTACGTTATGTATATCCAACTGATTAAACTGAATATGATGACAAAATTCATCGTAGTAAAAATTTCCCAAATATCATAAACTATATTTATATTATTGGTGAACAAAATCACTTAGTAATGTAACACAGACTGACAGCCTCTTCGGATTTCCTTCTGGCAGAGTGAGACTTATTGTGAATTCAATGATCACGTCGGAACCAGGAGAGACCATTGTTATGTGGAACAATGGCAGCCTCCGCTCACAATCTCCTTCCCATTTTTATATTACATAATATAAAAAAATTAAACCCATTAAAATTATACAATAAAAATCAATATTTTTTTCCTTACGTGACACCCAAAAACTGCAATCTGCTGTTCAGATTTTTTATCGAAGCAGAAATGAGCGAACCTTCCTAGACAGAGACTGTCAGAGTGATCATTCGTTCTGTCAGCCGCATATACCGGCACAAGATTGTTTGCAGTGTTTAAAAGTCGCAAAACGTTGATCGAAATCTCACTATTGTAAATATATTTAATCATTTGAAATTTGTATTCATATGTAATTTGTAATATAGATTAAAAAACTAGTATTAAGTCTGTCCGAAATGCCTAGCATGCTAACGGCCATCTTTGTAATTATTGTCTTCTAAATGTAAAACACACATTGTAATTTTTACAGAGAAATAAATAATCTTAATCTTAATAATCTTAAACTGGAAATCTAGAGACTAACGCCTCATATTTCTGAAAGATACTTGTTTTTTTTTTTTTGACTCGGACACCAATTTTTTGAACATTGCTCAAGTAGTAGCCAGTCAAGAAAGTATGAGTCGCAGTTCTTACTCATGGGATATACACCGCAAGATGTATATCAGAATATATACACTAAGAGTTCAATCACTATTTTAGGCATTATTCTTTTTGTTAGAACACGGATAACTTGCGGTATCAATGACCAATGTACATTATTATTATTATCGGGAAGTAACCAAGTTTGATCCCAGAAACAGTATAGTAGCTCTCATTCCTTGGATCAAAAGCGTCATCGAGGTATCCCTCTTGATGGGTCAGTCAATGTTTTTGGAGAAGTTTCGTGTGATGTTAGTGACTGTCGTAGTACCTCAGAAGATCAGATACACATGAACAAGTTCCATCAGGAGTCTCATGTGTGGTTCCTATGACTGCTCTACGAGCTCAGCAGATCTGATACACAAGGAATTATTATTATATTAAGAATGAAGTGCTTGACGCGTGTGGGTCATCCAGCGCTGTGACCCAAACTTTACTGTATGATATTCACAATTTTCTGCTATAACTGAGCTACTTTTTTCCAATGACTTTTTGACATTTTTTAATAACACACGTGAGATAAGCTACAATTAATAAAATCTTCCTTATCTTTTCTGATTATAAGTAATTTGTTCGTCATTTTCCATTTGTTTATCAGTTTGCTTCCTTTAATGAAAGTGACAAAACATCCAGAGCGATTAGCTTAGTTCTGTTCATTTTTATAAAATCCATGGCAATATCTTGTTTAATTTTATAACTTTGTTTTGTCAACGTCCGTAAGTAATATATATATTTTTTTTTTATTTGCTTACTAAGATTGGTTCCATCACAGACTATAATAAAAATATCTTGGTTCCATCACAGACTTAAAAAAATAATAATCTCTACGTATGGAGGCCATGTCTTCAAATTTTAGTGAGTAGACAAAACATGTAAACAGCCAGTAGACAGTATAAATATAAATGTCGATAAATCTGTTACATCCTTATATAACAGACTAGGCAAGGAATAATATTGAAGTTTCAAGAAGATAATGACTCTTGACTCAGTGGAGGAGCACCCAGGGTGAGGAAGAGGAGGCTTAGGAGAAGGGGTGAGGGGAGAGAAGCAGAGGGGAAGGGCCGGGGGTCAGAGAGCCGAGTAAGACCTTTTCTGTGGGAGCCGCAGGCACGCAGGCCAAGTGTCCTTCCCAGAGCACGTTCTCTCATCATTACTTAATTTTATCTCACAAATCTTTATTCTTTACATATCCGCACTTCCCTCCTCACTTTTGATTACACGTTCTCCTGTCGGCATGGCATATAAGCAGATGATAATCAAACTAGATGCAAGTAAGTGGTTGGTCTTACGGTCACTTCCTGGTAAAAGTAGTCGATTTTTCTACAATAATTCAGTCTTTTCATCGTAGCACATATATCATTCATTACTGCTTGGTATCCACTCATATTCATGATACATGTACGTATCTCCAGTGGGAAGAGAAACAGTTGTGATGGATGAGAAACTAAAGAAAGGGATCAAGCTATCACATTATAAATGTGTGTGAGAGGAGGTGGGAGGAGACGTTGGAGGGTGGTGAGGCCGCTCGTAAATATTAGGATAGGATAATGGCATCCTTGGAGCCTTCCCAAATATATACCCTGCTCGAGTGTGGTCCACGAAGGAGGCTGAGCTTCTCACTCCTCTCCCATCACAGGTTAGCAGTTCAGCCACAGCAAGAAATACTGAATGAAGATTATCTTCTTTAGAATTAATTGGGCAGTGCCTCACTCAAAAGTTGTAGTTGCCCTAAAGATAGATAAGATAATGTAAACTATATATATATATATATATATATATATATATATATATATATATAATTTACATTATCTTATCTATCTATCTATATATGGTGAAAGTGTTTTTTTTTTTGGGCCACCCTGCCTCGGTGGGAGACGGAGGACGGATGGCTAAAAAAAAAAAAAGAAACACTTCCACCATCATTTACACATAATCACGACATAATACGACAGTTTATATGTCTTCCAAACAGCCAATATCCCAAACCCCTCCTTTAAAGTGCAGGCATTGTACCTCCCACCTCCCGGACTCAAGTCCGGCTAACCGGTTTCCCTGAATCTCTCCACCAAATATTACTCTGCTCGCACTCCAACAGTTCGTCAGGTCCCCAAAACCATTCGTCTCCATTCACTCCTAACACGCTTACACTGCTGCATGTCCAAGCCCCTTGCACACAACCTCTCTTTCTCTGTCTGTCTGTCTGTCTGTCTGTCTCTCTCTCTCTTTTCTCTCTCTCTCTTATATTATATATATATATATATATATATATATATATATATATATATATATATATATATATATATATATATATATAATAATGTAACCACGAACGAGTGGTATTTAATCAATAAAAACACTGCGACTAGCTGGGGGATCGAACCCGTATTGTTTTAGCCCGCCTCATGGTGAGCGAAAATTCACGACGCTCTAATCCACTGGACCATACAATCCTACAAAGATCACGCACCCAGCAGAACTAGGTGTTGTTCCGTGATTCGAGGACATACAGTGGTGTGGGGAGTAGAATGAAATTAGCTCTGAGGCACCCACACCATCGTATGTCCTCTGTTGAGGACAAAAAAAAATAATATTCTCACGGTAGACCTAAGATGTTTACTGTATATGATTTGGTATATCAATATTATTTTAATGTGTGAGTGATAAACAGAGGTCACACTGCGCCTGGGGAACAGAAGGTAATTAAGTTTGATCCATGGAAGGGGAGGACAGCTTCAATTACCTGGATCAAGAGCTCTTCACCAGCATCAAGGTATTTAATTTGATATAGAGAAGAAGCAACACAAACCTAGTGTTAGCCTAGTGAACGCTGCCCTGAGTCACCAGTAAGTTTGTCAACACTTAACGAAAGCAAATTCCGTGTAATGCATGGCTGACTAAAGTAAACGAGCCATGCTATGGGTTGAGTCTAGCCGTATGGCTAGGCTCAACCCATAGAGAAATGAGAAATTAATGTTTGTATTAAAGAGAATAAATCAAGACAATACAATCAAACAAATGTTTTACATTGTGTCATCTAAACACACACACATACATACATTAGGTCAAGTTTCTATCGAGAAGTGCCTTTGACAAGTATTAACTAACATACATTAAGGACAAAAAAGGAAAAAAAAATATAAATTCCCCACCCTAAAGTTTAAATTAAAACTTATACTTAATTAATTAATCAATATTATCATAGTGTCACACAATCAGTTTAAATGTACCTGAATTGTTGACAGTCGTTTCCAATATGCGACAACGACAGATAGTCCCGGCGAATCAAGAAGACAACGACAGATACTGAGATGTGTTCTGATCAGTAATATTAGTAATTGTTAAATCTTCAGCCAGAATACCAAACCTGCTGTATACTTCCACTTTTACAATTTGAAATATCTTTGAGAAAGATCACTGAACAGGCGGAAATATAATAAGAGGAGTTAAGCATGTGTATGACAGAGAGAGAGAGAGAGAGAGAGAGAGAGAGAGAGAGAGAGAGAGAGAGAGAGAGAGCAGTGATCGGGGGGTTGGGGGGAAGGGGCAGGCCTGCACCAGCCATCCCTGCCTGCCTTTGCCACTACAATGCCAACAACTTGAATCAATATTTTTTTTTTAACCTCTCACGCCTTGGTCTTCCGGCGGGCGCTGCTCACTTCCATACTTCCCTGCATTTGTCAGAGGCTGCAGATACATTTGTTTATCTTCTTCCTGTGTTCCGCCCCTTTCCTGGCCCAATACACTATAACACACTCACACATGAGAATAGACCTAGTAGCGACCAGCAAAGATGTGGAGCCAGGAGCTATGACTCAACCCCTGAAATCACAAATAGGTGAGTACACACACACCACGTGCGAGAGGTGCTGAACTACAAATTAATGTCCTTAACAAGCGTTTTACATCGTTTTCTTACGTTTTACCCAGCGTTATTTTCAGAACCCTGACTCCATTTTTTACATTATTAGGTTAGGTTCCATAAACCGTATATTTAACCACAAATAAGCAATACAAAGAAACGTGTGCGACACTGGCAGCGAGGTGCATGGGTAATCCCATGCATGGGTATCACATGTAGCGTGAAGATGGGTTGCATGGATAACTAAAGCTATGAGTTTAGCGCCCCTCTATGCTTATAATTATAATATTGGAGTTTTAATTGGCTGCCAGCATTTGCTAACTACCTGCCCGCTTGTTTCACAGCTGGTGTCAGGGGTAAGCTGGTACGAGCCACCTGACGTCGGATCTGCGGAAGCGTAATGAACACTTGTAACTCTTCAGCAGAAATGAAGAGGATCCCAGAAGGGGATCGAAATATACAGAGCAATTAATCTTCTGTGTTTCTGTCTATGTTGTTTATTACTGAGCATGGGTTGCATATTTACAAGAACCGTGAAGGAAAGATTGAGTAGTTAGAGAAAGGAACAATATACGTGCGAGTAAAGTGAAGGGGTACTGACAGCCGAAGCAACACCCTCCATCTTCGTGTTCTTGAGTCAGTGATGGCTCACCCTGCCTCAACTGGCAGCCCTCCAATACCTCAACTAGCAGTCACTCAATAAGTACTTCATGCTTTAAATTATATTAACGAATGACATAACGCAAGCACTAAAGAGAACACATCTAATTACTGTATTTTCTCCTTAAGTAGTTACAGTCCTAATATTAATTGTAAGCTTATTATACGTGTTTTGGGTGTCGTTTGTTTGATCTGAAGAAAGCGCAACTCTTGTTCATTATTGCCTTTAGAGTAGGGGGCGGGAGGGTAGTCAACAGCGTGATCCAATATAAAAACAAAATTATTCCATACATAGCGTTTCTTTTTCGAAGACAACCAATGATGGTCTGCTTTGTATTTCAGCAGCGGCACCAACTGAAAATAAATGATGAATCTAAACACTGTCTCCCTTACTGAGAGAGATACGCTTTTTCTTAAGAATTACCCACAGACGACTTCTGGTAATCTCTTCAAAATTTGACAATGGGTGAGAGAGGGGGCAAGGGTTAATCTGATGAGTGGATGGAGTGACTTTCATAAGTCTTCGGTCTGTTCTTTGATCATAACTTACTTTCCATGATTTTTAAAATAACGTTCACATATTTGAACAAATATTCAAACTATTGTGGCGATGATGTGTGGCTGAAATATGATCAGTCCTCGAATCCAGGAGAGATGACACCCTCTGATCCTCGCTTTCAAAGGATATCAATACCAAAACAATAAATCTATACATCTTCTGTCTCAAAATATAGATAGAACCATCAGATTGTCGTCAGATAATGCAGGATAACAGCGTTAACACTTATCTTGACCAGCTCACTTCATTGCGCATTTGAAATTTAAAACATACATGTTACGTAATACTCCCAAAGGAACCACTACCATCTGACTATTATTCAAGTCTCTCTTTCCTCGTGCCTCTACTTTAGGCAAAGGGACTAAGCACCTTCAATCAAGGCTAAGGGACTAAGCACCTTCAATCAAGGCTAAGGGACTAAGCACCTTCAATCAAGGCTAAGGGACTAAGCACCTTCAATCAAGGCTAAGGGACTAAGCACCTTCAATCAAGGCTAAGGGACTAAGCACCTTCAATCAAGGCTAAGGGACTAAGCACCTTCAATCAAGGCTAAGGGACTAAGCACCTTCAATCAAGGCTAAGGGACTAAGCACCTTCAATCAAGGCTAAGGGACTAAGCACCTTCAATCAAGGCTAAGGGACTAAGCACCTTCAATCAAGGCTAAGGGACTAAGCACCTTCAATCAAGGCTAAGGGACTAAGCACCTTCAATCAAGGCTAAGGGACTAAGCACCTTCAATCAAGGCTAAGGGACTAAGCACCTTCAATCAAGGCTAAGGGACTAAGCACCTTCAATCAAGGCTAAGGGACTAAGCACCTTCAATCAAGGCTAAGGGACTAAGCACCTTCAATCAAGGCTAAGGGACTTAACACCTATCAAGTCTTAGGGAGTAAACACCTTCTATCAAGGCCTAGGGACCAAACATCTCAAAATTACCTCTCCACTTTTACTGTCTCCAACATTTATATTGTCTCAGTATTCGACTGAAGAAGCCTGCTGAGCAGGCAAAGCATTTCGGCAATAAAAATACCTAAATGTTACACGTCTTATTCATTAACTTAAGAGGTTTTGTTTACCATTAATATAAAACAGAGCAGGAACAGCCCTTAATTAGACAAGGTTACACTCAAGACCCCCCTTTTATAAGCTTGACGTAACTCTCCTTGAGGAAAACATTGTCTTAATGAAGGTTTGCTCTGCTCTATGTATCTCTGTAGTGTCCATTTTTGTGAGTACTCTGCCATCCGTTAATTACAGTCAGGGAACTTGAATTATTATTATAATCATGGAGCGCTAAACCCGTAGGATGATACAGAGTATGTGGGGGGGGGGGGATGGAAGGTATTCAGGCTCAATTCAGGGAAGCGGAGCACAGATTCAATTCCCTAGATCAAGAGCCCCTCATCAGCGTCAAGGATCCTCCCTGGAGGGGCAGGGAACTTGAAGCACCTCCCACCCAACCACTCCATTCTCAGCTCACTGAGGAGAAACAAATGCAAAGAGAATCACAAAGAATTAAAGAAAGTTTATTTAGCATCAAGCAATGTTTAATGAAATAAAACGAATGTTAAAACTTCCGTCTTAGTTGAATCCTCATAACAATATTGTTTATGTAATAAGCGGTAATAACAAAAATGAATGCAGGAATGACAACAGTTGCAGACTGGCCTTTAATTATCGTGATCAAATCCTCTAAATTTACTCTTTAGAAAAATAAATACTTTCAAGTAGGGATTCCTTTAACTGCCAGAAGACGAAACCGAATGCAACAATTCGGGGTGACTTTAAAACCGATCTTGAATAGCAACAAGCCAAAAATTGCTATTGATATGTAACTATTAACAAATACATTTTATATTGCTACACGGTTACCAATATTGGTAATTAACGGTGCGAGAGCTTCCGTTAACAAATATAATTAACAACTATTATTTAAAGAGCGTTGAAAAACTTTAAAGGGTCGACGTATTGTGTACAGAGTTCATGAAAGGTAATGTGGGAAGTAATCCTTCCTCACTAAAGTCTCTGCTGATTGGTTGGTTGCTACGTACACAAAATACTTCACAAAGTCTAACCCCACATCCAAACCTCATACTTTATGTAAGTGTATTTCCAACGAATTAAGAACAGATAATATACACTAAGGTATATTAAGAGTTTACTTAGTCCTTATTTTTGGAATTAAAGTCTTCTTCACTAGCGGTTGGTAATAGGCTGCATGCCTCTTTAATAATTACCCTTTATGTAGTCGATAGGCTTTAAATGCAATTAATCAATGAACGAAGCAACACCCTTGAATCCCTTGCTTCCACACGTTACCTTACCCTGTGAAATATATTTCCATAGTGGCGGTTAACTGTACGTAAATTTAGGATAATGTGCTATAGGTTCATATAGAGTATATATATATATATATATATATATATATATATATATATATATATATATATATATATATATATATATATATATATATATATATATATATATGTCTGAGGTCAATGTGTGGTGTGAATATAATGCAGAGAATTCGGAGTTTGGAAATTAGGAGGAGGTGCGGATTACCAAAACGATTGTCAGAGAGCTGAGGAGGGGTTGTTGAGGTGGTTTGGACATGTAGAGCGAATGGAACGAGACAGAGTGACTTCGAGAGTGTATAAATCTGTAGTGGAGGGAAGGCGGGGTAGGGGTCGGCCTAGGAAAGGTTGGAGGGAGGGGGTAAAGGAAGTTTTGTGTGCGAGGGGCTTGGACTTCCAGCAAGCATGTGTGAGCGTATTTGATAGGAGTGAATGGAGGCATATGGTTTTAATACTTGACGTGCTGTTGGAGTGTGAGCAAAGTAACATTTATGAAGGGATTCAGGAAACCGGCAGGCCGGACTTGAGTTCTGGAGATGGGAAGTACAGTGCCGGCACTCTGAAGGAGGGGTGTTAATGTTGCAGTTTTATAACTGTAGTGTAAAGCACCCTTCTGGCAAGACAGTGATGGAGTGAATGATGATGAAAGTTTTTCTTTTTCGGGCCACCCTGCCTTGGTGGGAATCGGCCGATTGTTAATAAAAAAATATATTATATATAATATATATATATATATATATATATATATATATATATATATATATATATATATATATATATATATATTATTGTAACCACGAACAAGTGGTATTGATCAATACCAACACTGCGACTAGCCAAGGACTCGAACCCATATTGTTTTGGCCCGCCTCATGGTGAGCGAAAACCACATGACGATCTAACCCACAAAACCAACAAATCCTACAAGAATCACGCACCCAGCAGAGCTAGGTGTTTTACCGTGATCCGCGGAAATACGGTGGTGTGGGTGCCTCTGAGCTAATTTCATTCTACTCCCCGTTTGGTGTACTAGTCTCAACAAGCAGTGTTTTATATTATTGTAACCACGAACAAGTGGTATTGATCAATAACAACATACTTCAATATGGCCCTGACGTACACGGTATGGTGTCTTCCTTACGTAAATTTCTTTAAAGCTAGGCTTAGCTCTCCCATAAGCGCAGTTGCTGCAGGAGTTATTCTGTTGATGTGTGCCTCAGGTGATATTCTTGGTACAATACTGACACCAAGTTCCTCCTAGAGCGAGGTTTCCAGCATTTGCTTCCCGAGCCTGTATTCCATTTGCAGTCTTCTTAGTCTTTCCCCAAACTTGACAACTTTGCACTTGCTGGGATTAAATTCCATTAACCACTTGTCAGACGAGTCCTGTAGCGCCTGTCTGCATCCACTTGTAGCCTATCCTGGTAATCATTTTCTTGAATTTTCCTTATTAGTTTCACATCTGCAAACAAGGATACCTCTGACTCTATCCCTTCCGTCATGTCACTGAAATATACAAAGAATAGGACCAGTTAAAGTACTGACCCTTGAGGAACCCCACTAGTCACATACGCCTAATTAGACACCTTTCAAGTAGTGTCTCTTTGCTTCCTTCTCATTAAGTATTTCTTGGTCCACTGTAATGATTTCCTTGTAATCCCTGCCTGTTCCTCTACGTTACGTACCAGATTCTTGTGGGATACTGTATCGAACGCCTTCTTGCAGTCCAAAAATATACAGTCCATTCATCCCCCTCTCTCTTGCCTAACTTTCGTTACCTTATCATAGAACTCCAGCAGATTTGTGAGACAGGATTTACCATCTCGAAAATTGCGCTGGTTGTTGTTTATGAATTCACTTTTTCTAGGTGCTTTACTATTCTTCTCCTGATAATCTTCTCCGTAATCTAACATATTAGTGTGTGTGTGTGTGTGTGTGTGTGTGCATTTATTTCTTTGAAATGTGAATAATGAAAATTATTAGAGAACACGAGAATCACCTTAATGGTTATGTTTAGGATGGGGTATATAATACGGTTAGCATGAAAAACTGGCGATAAAATAAGTAATTATATACGTATTGGAAGAGATAAATTACAAAATTCAGAGTTTGTATAAATTACTGTAAACTGTCTAAAAATTCTAAAAATTGTATTAATAAGACAGCAGCATCGGAAAGCGTAATTTATACATGCTTTGGCTACTTTAATAAACGATGTTTATGATGAAGGAGCACCAATGGCTTCCAGGCCAGGCCGAGCACAACCACACTTAATTATCCAAGAAAAAAAAAGGAAAAAAAAAAAAAAAGCGGTAAGGAACTCGGGCACAATTTTCATTTCTTATTATTGAAATTTAATTTGATATTTAAGAGTTGTATATACCAGTTCCCCCTGCCTGTATTTATTAACACATATTAAAAACTTTATTAGAATTAATCGTCCGACAGTTTAAAATATATAAATCCCCAACATTTTCGACGGAATAAAAGGCTTCAAACCTCGTATGCTCCACGGACGTCATATGCCATATTTCACTACTAAAAGAGTATTTAGCATAAAAGATTCATTTATCTGCACAGGAAGACGGCAGCTTCTTTTCCCCCATATAAGGGCTGAGTGAGTTCCCAAGCAAGCATAAAGAGCTGAGTGAGTTCCCAAGCAAGCATAAAGAGCTGAGTAAGTTCCCAAGCAAGCATAAAGAACTGAGTAAGTTCCCAAGCAAGCATAAAGAGCTGAGTAAGTTCCCAAGCAAGCATAAAGAGCTGAGTGAGTTCCCAAGCAAGCATAAAGGGCTGAGTAAGTTCCCAAGCAAGCATAAAGGGCTGAGTGAGTTCCCAAGCAAGCATAAAGAGCTGAGTAAGTTCCCAAGCAAGCATAAAGGGCTGAGTAAGTTCCCAAGCAAGCATAAAGGGCTGAGTGAGTTCCCAAGCAAGCATAAAGAGCTGAGTAAGTTCCCAAGCAAGCATAAAGAGCTGAGTAAGTTCCCAAGCAAGCATAAAGAGCTGAGTAAGTTCCCAAGCAAGCATAAAGAGCTGAGTGAGTTCCCAAGCAAGCATAAAGGGCTGAGTAAGTTCCCAAGCAAGCATAAAGGGCTGAGTGAGTTCCCAAGCAAGCATAAAGAGCTGAGTAAGTTCCCAAGCAAGCATAAAGAGCTGAGTAAGTTCCCAAGCAAGCATAAAGGGCTGAGTAAGTTCCCAAGCAAGCATAAAGGGCTGAGTAAGTTCCCAAGCTAGCATAAAGGCTGAGTAGTTCCCAAGCAAGCATAAAGAGCTGAGTAAGTTCCCAAGCAAGCATAAAGGCTGAGTAAGTTCCCAAGCAAGCATAAAGCTGAGTAAGTTCCCAAGCAAGCATAAAGGGCTGAGTAAGTTCCCAAGCAAGCATAAAGGGCTGAGTAAGTTCCCAAGCAAGCATAAAGAGCTGAGTAAGTTCCCAAGCAAGCATAAAGAGCTGAGTGAGTTCCCAAGCAAGCATAAAGGGCTGAGTAAGTTCCCAATCAAGCATAAAGGGCTGAGTAAGTTCCCAATCAGCATAAAGGGCTGAGTAGTTCCCAAGCAAGCATAAAGGCTGAGTGAGTTCCCAAGCAAGCATAAAGAGCTGAGTAAGTTCCCAAGCAAGCATAAAGAGCTGAGTAAGTTCCCAAGCAAGCATAAAGGGCTGAGTAAGTTCCCAAGCAAGCATAAAGGGCTGAGTAAGTTCCCAAGCAAGCATAAAGGGCTGTTACACACTTACGCTCGTCTTAGCTATTCCCTCACATCCATCCATCTGACTCGTCCTGTTTCCCCGATTTTACAACTGAACAATGCAGGCAAATGAAAGTTTTTATGAGGAAACCTTATGAAATATTTTAAGTATTAAGGTATGTTCATTCTGTATCAAGGTAAACAACATGATGTAATAAAATGCACTAGGATATATACATGAGATACTGAATATGCAATTTGCAGATAATGAAAGAATCAACCACGTTCTAGATGAACGTGGTGAAAAATAAATCGCAATACATGTTTTATATATAAAAGAATAATGTGCATATTTATAACACACACACTTATATATATATATATATATATATATATATATATATATATATATATATATATATATATATATACATACACTGGTAATATCAAGACAAAGCTTGGAGTGTCCATGAGCTGAGGCTGAGACTAATGTAACTACAACTATCACCAGGGCTCCACACTGTTGTAAATTGCTGTCCCGTCACGGCACCCGAGGGGGTCGTAGCCCCACATCCATTCCTTCCTCAGTTCTTGAAAACTTTTCTCTTCCCACTCTACCACTTTCCTTACACCTGCGTCTTGAAGCCTCACCACAGGCGACCCGCTACCTGATCCTGCGTCTTGAAACCAAGCCAGACATCTTACTACCCGATCCTGAGTCTTGAATTATCCTGTTATTCGTTACTACGTCTTGAAACTTCATAACTTTACCTTCTCAAATCTTGGCATGCTTCACTATCCTATTTTAATCTCCCACGCCTTGCATGCTTCACTATCCTATTTTGATCTCCCACGCATTGCATGCTTCACTATTCTCGTCTCATCTTCAACTTCTTGTATGCTTCTATATTCTCTTTTAATCTCATGCTTCACTATCTTCGTCTCATCTGCCACGTCTTGCATGATTCACTATTCTCGTCTCATCTGCCACGTCTTGCATGATTCACTATCTTCGTCTCATCTGCCACGTCTTGCATGATTCACTATTCTCGTCTCATCTGCCACGTCTTGCATGATTCACTATCTTCGTCTCATCTGCCACGTCTTGCATGATTCACTATTCTCGTCTCATCTGACACGTCTTGCATGCTTCACTATCTTCGTCTCATCTGCCACGTCTTGCATGCTTCACTATCTTCGTCTCATCTGCCACGCCTTGCATGCTTCACTATCTTCGTCTCATCTGCCACGCCTTGCATGATTCACTATCTTCGTCTCATCTGCCACGTCTTGCATGATTCACTATTCTCGTCTCATCTGCCACGTCTTGCATGATTCACTATCTTCGTCTCATCTGCCACGTCTTGCATGATTCACTATTCTCGTCTCATCTGCCACGTCTTGCATGATTCACTATCTTCGTCTCATCTGCCACGTCTTGCATGATTCACTATCTTCGTCTCATCTGCCACGTCTTGCATGCTTCACTATCTTCGTCTCATCTGCCACGTCTTGCATGATTCACTATTCTCGTCTCATCTGCCACGTCTTGCATGATTCACTATCTTCGTCTCATCTGCCACGTCTTGCATGATTCACTATCTTCGTCTCATCTGCCACGTCTTGCATGATTCACTATCTTCGTCTCATCTGCCACGTCTTGCATGATTCACTATCTTCGTCTCATCTGCCACGTCTTGCATGATTCACTATCTTCGTCTCATCTGCCACGTCTTGCATGATTCACTATCTTCGTCTCATCTGCCACGCCTTGCATGCTTCACTATTCTCGTCTCATCTGCCACGTCTTGCATGCTTCACTATCCTCGTCTCCTCACTTCCTTGATAACTTCACCGCTCTAACTTCACAACTTCCCTAACCTCTTAAATATTTTAAGACAGTTATAACCTAGATGGAAGAGCGTCCAAGTTAAAAACGAAACAACCTTAAGAAAACTCACTTCAGTAAATCACTCTGACGCAGAGACACTTTTAACAAAGTATATTATACTCAGGAAGAAGTACGAAACTCATAAAGGTCATATAGCGTCTTGGGAATACACAAGAATGAGGGAACACTACAGTAGGCCTACCGGCCCAAGCTAGGCAGGTCAAGCTCACACCCACTAATGTTTAATGAAATAAAATGAATGTTAAAAAGTTCTTGCCTCAATGACGGTACCTGGGAGTTTGTTCAATCCATTCGTCTACAAATCTACTGCCAAAACCAGTACTTTCATATATATATATATATATATATATATATATATATATATGTCGTGCCGATTAGGTAAAACTGGTCAATTAGCAAGAACTCATCTAAAATTAAGTCCTTTCTAAAAATTTCTCTTATACGTTTAAAGATATATTTTTTTCATTTATGTTAATGTAAGAATTTATATTTTTGTACCAAGAGAAACTTTGAAAACCTACCTAACCTTATTACAACAAGCGCAATTTAATTTAGCCTAACCCAACTAAATATATTTTAGCTACGTTAACATTAATTTAATAATAAACAATCACAATGAAATATATTTTTTTCGTTATGTTCAGAATGATTTTGGCGAAATTATTGCATACACAAATTTTCACTTGTCTTATATGGCAAGGTGAGCGTTGCTATTTAAGCCAAAATCGCAAGTTTTACCAAATCGGCACGACATATATATATAATATATATATATGTCGTGCCGAATAGGTAAAACTTGTGATTTTGGCTTAATTAGCAACGTTCTTTTTGCCGAATAGGGCAAGTGAAAATTTGTGTATGCAATAATTTCGTGATTTCTTACATTATTAAGGAACAAGGAGGGGCGCTACCCCCTCTTTGCCCCAAGAACAGCCTGGAAACATTCCTTAGAGATCTGGTCCACGTTGACATGATAGCATCATGAAGTTTCTACAGAATGTTCTATTACAAGATGTTGTTATTCCAATGACAGTACATAAGTATGATTAGAATGGTCACCCTCCACACCCAGTCATCACGAGTATATAATGATCAAGTATCACAAGAGACAATCAATAAATCTGCCGACTTGCATACAATAAGCCGCCACACGCCATCGGGAAGATTATATATATGAGAGATTGGCACGGAGGTAACTGTTGTGTCCTACTCTCCTCGTCACAGCCCAAAACACTCCAATCCAAATTCACCATTTTTTCACGTCATTCTCATTCCTTACTCAGCTACAGACTCAACTCACTCATTGTTATTCAACCTTTGTTTGAAACTCTCTCTCTCCTCCTTGCAAAACCCTTCCCAGTCGTATAAATAATATTATCCGATGTATTTGTTATCGTGTTGAATCACGTTTTATAAACTTGTGATGATTACCAAGTACATAGTACTATATGGAAAAAAGGTCGACCAAGACGGCATCAGCACTACGAAGCACAGCGAAGCATCAATAACAACACCTCCACAAGGACGTTACATTTCCCATATAAAGCAGAAAAATTGGCTGGGTCCCACAAGCAGGTGAGAGGAGAGAATCCTCAGATACAGGATCGTGTTGACAACAAAGACTGAGGTAGGGAACATCAGCAGCAGTACTGACGACAAAAGCAGCAAAAGCAGTAATGACAACAGCAGCAGCAGGCTGTGTTGCAGAATGTAGGAATTAGAAGGGAGAGCTGAGATACATCATCTTCTGAGACTCCATATTGCATATGATACCTGAGCATGAACTTCGAACATATAAAAGCATAATACGTATATTTTGATTTACTGTATGCATTTTATTGTAATTGCTCATTAGTAGCTACAAAAGCAGCACTAGGCTCGTGGTGTCCTGTCTGCAATACTTTGTTCATATATATATATATATATATATATATATATATATATATATATATATATATATATATATATATATATATATATATATTTTTTGCAGTTTCATGAGTGTTCATTCTTCAGTATTTAGTAAAGTGTAAATGCTTAAAGTTGCCACTAGCTGTATTACATTCTGTCTCCTCTTGGATTCAATTTCAGCAGCAACTTAATTTGCTAAAAATGTTATTATTAATTTACTTTCTGCTCTGCTTTTCACTTTTTTTTTTAAATTACGTCGGAAAGTATTTGAGAAGGTTGCAAGAATTTGTTATTATCTATGTTCTCGTATTTTTTTAGACACTTTTATAGTATAATCGCATCTCTTCCTCCTGGTTTCCCACGAGATCATTTCCAGTTCCTTCAGTCTCCCTTTGTAATTCATTTTTTAAACTTAAGATGCACTTTGTTGGATATCTGGTTGTTATCCATGGTGAGTGCACAATCCAATATAGAAATTGATTGCCACATATTGGGGCCATGACAGCGAGTGAATAACAAACCATACCACGGGTGGGGTTCGAACCCGCGGTCAGAGTCTCAAACTCCAGACCGTCGCGTAAGCCACTGGGCCAGCTAGCTTCAATAAGATTCATCCAACTAGCTAGCTGGCCCAGTGGCTTACGCGACGGTCTGGAGTTTTGACTCTCTGAAAGCGGGTTCGAACCCCACCCGTGGTATGGTTTGTTTGCAATCGTGTCATTACGATTTCGTGAGTCAAGTGAATAAGAAGTTTTCTAACAGAGTTGTCTGACAGATACTTGACCACCTGATAAACCCTTTATTTTTAATTAATGGTTTCATTTTAGGAGGGGGTGTCATTTTGGCTCTACTTGGGAGAATGATATACAACCCATAGTATGATTTTACCATCCTCATCACTGAGAATTACAGTGCCTTCATGCTGGTGAAGGGTTCTTCGTCCGAGGATATGGGGTTTCCCTCCGCTTCCTAGGATCAAACTTAATTATCTTCCATTCCCTAGGTGGTTTCTGAGCTTCACAATTAGTGCAAATATAATAATAATGTTAAAAATACCCACTAGTTGCTATATTTTTTCAGAGTTCTAAAAGTCGAAGGAAGATTGTGGAATACATACATGAGAATGAAACACTAAGACAGGGCTTGCTGGCTTGACTGAAACACTAAGACAGGGCGTGCTGGCTTGACTGAAACACAAAATATCGTTAATGAAATGATCTTACCAAGACGTTTATAGCCAGGCTGAGGATACCGTAAGAAAAGTCTATCGCGTTGCGCCAGCCAATTCCAATTTCTGGAGGGATCGCTGGAGTAAGCCATTCCCTGCTGAGGATAAACCTAAGTATCTAGTGTATGAGATATACCAGGTTGGTGGTGGTTGTTGTTGTTGATGGTGGTGGTTGTTGGTGGTGGTTGTTGGTGGTGGTGTTGGTGGTTGGTTGTGGTGGTTGTGGTGGGTGGTGGTGGTTGGTGGTGGTGGTTGGTTGTTGTGATGGTTGGTGGTGGTGGTTGGTTGTGGTGGTGGTGGTTGGTGGTGGTGGTGGTGGTTGGTGGTGGTGGTTGGTGGTGGTGGTGGTGGTTGGTGGTGGTGGTGGTGGTTGGTGGTGGTGGTTGGTGGTGGTGGTGGTTGGTGGTGGTGGTTGGTGGTGGTGGTTGGTGGTGGTGGTTGGTGGTGGTTGGTGGTGGTGGTTGGTGGTGGTGGTGGTGGTGGTGGTTGGTGGTAGTGGTGGGTGAGGGTTGTGAAAGTTCTCAGGTTGATGCTCTTGCTCACATCTTACTTTTGCTGCTGCTGTTGTTCTTACGTTGCTGATGTTGCTGCTGCTGCTGTTGTTCCTACAGCTGCTGCTGCTGTTACTCCTGCTGTGTTGCTTTTGCTGCCGCTTTCGTTGCTACTGTTGCCGCTGCTATAATATTGTTTTTACTGCTGCTGCTGTTCCTTTTGATAATGCTACTGCTGCAACAAATGTTGTTTTTGTTGCTGCTGCTGCTTCTGCAACAAATATTGTTGTTGCTGTTGCTGTTGTTGATAATGCTGCTGCTGCTGCTACTGTTACTGGTGATAATACTGCTCCTGCTGCGGTGATGTTACTGCTGCTGATGTTAAAAATGCTACTCCTGCTACTGTTACTGATGATACTACTACTTCTGCTACTGTTACTGATGATACTACTACTTCTGGTACTGTTACTGATGATACTACTACTCCTGCTACTGTTACTGATGATACTACTACTTCTGGTACTGTTAATGATGATACTACTACTCCTGCTACTGTTACTGATGATACTACTACTTCTGGTACTGTTAATGATGATACTACTACTCCTGCTACTGTTACTGATGATACTGCTACTTCTGGTAGCTTTTACTAACATGATTACCTGAACTACTTCCTGCATGTTTCTCCTGCACTCCATCCATGGTGGTTTCCCTCCTGGAACCCCATGATGATATACGTTATCTCTGTACTTATAACATGTGTCTGACTTTTCACTGAAACATTAGTTCACTGAATGTATACTATGCTACAACAATGTAAAGTAGCTAGTAGTATTAGTCGTCCCTTTACAAATAAATATAATGAATAATATAAAAGTCGCCCTATAACTCAGGAAATATTTATTTTGCAGACGTGTGGGAAAACTCGTCAGCTTTTGAAATGAGAATGAAACTTGACATGTTTTGGTGGCCGCCGCTAGAGGTGCCTGCCGAACGGGAGGTGGCCGCCGCTACCGAGGGAGGTGGCCGCCGCTACGAGGAGGTGGCCGCCGCTACCGAGGGAGGTGGCCGCCGCTACCGAGGGAGGTGGCCGCCGCTACCGAGGGAGGTGGCCGCCGCTACCGAGGGAGGTGGCCGCCGCTACCGAGGGAGGTGGCCGCCGCTACCGAGGGAGGTGGCCGCCGCTACCGAGGGAGGTGGCCGCCGCTACCGAGGGAGGTGGCCGCCGCTACCGAGGAGGTGGCCGCCGCTACCGAGGGAGGTGGCCGCCGCTACCGAGGAGGTGGCCGCCGCTACCGAGGGTGGCCGCCGCTACCGAGGGAGGTGGCCGCCGCTACCGAGGAGGTGGCCGCCGCTACCGAGGGAGGTGGCCGCCGCTACCGAGGGAGGTGGCCGCCGCTACCGAGGGAGGTGGCCGCCGCTACCGAGGAGGTGGCCGCCGCTACCGAGGGAGGTGGCCGCCGCTACCGAGGGAGGTGGCCGCCGCTACCGAGGGAGTGGCCGCCGCTACCGAGGGAGGTGGCCGCCGCTACCGAGGGAGGTGGCCTGCCGCTACCGAGGGAGGTGGCGCCGCTACCGAGGAGGTGGCCGCCTACCGAGGGAGGTGGCCGCCGCTACCGAGGGAGGTGGCCGCCGCTACCGAGGGAGGTGGCCACAACCCCTTCTCTTAACCTGTTTTCCCCAGCACCTTCCTCTAACTTCTACCCCTAAACAAGTATACCTCACCAGAAAAACAACGCTACGAATTGATCTTAATGTTTTTTTTTTTTTTGGCTTCTGCTCTTGTTTTCTTCTAGTCTCTTGTAATGATGAGGCGAGTGCATAAAGGCATGAGGGTGGATACTGAATTATTATTATGTTCATGGCGACCATAAACTCATAATGGCCATACATTATTTTTATGGGGAAAGCGATAAACCCATCTAACCCCATCGCGATTATATAACGCCTGGATGCAGGGAGATAATCAGGTTAGACGCACAGGAAGGTAGCTACAATTCCTTGGATCAAGATCCCTTAACCGGCTCTAAGGGAGGGACCTGTTCCAGAGGCTTTACTTGGCGAATAAGAGAAGTGAACCCCGTAAGGAATTTCCTTCCAGCTGTACCTCGTCAGAGATTTGATATAATAAAAATAATACAAATGAAAGTATTGTTATCAGTGAAACCCGCAGTGTATCGTGTAACTTTAGTTCAAACAGCAGTAAAAATCTGCAGCTTAAAATGGCTCGCTATCCCTTAAATGTGCTTATCCCCGTTTACCACTAGACATTTATTGTTTACATGAGTGGAACTCGGGTTATCAATTGCTGTCGGCGTATACACGTGTAGTGGAAAATTGATTTGCCTACCGTGACTAAAAGTGCAAGTTACTCGCCGCTGCAATCGAGTCCGACAAACAATTTTAAAACAAAATCAACAGAATGGGGCTAAAAGCAATTATGAGGGATCACTTGCTACGGCTCCATACTGAAGTGGGGAGACGCGTGCACCAGGATAACCACAACAAATGCCCGCTTTGTATTGCTTAATACGTTCATTCTGCTCTGTGCCATTGTGACAAATCCTTGATGCACTTTATATTTTATTATTCATTTTATATACTGTAAATAATTTGCGGCTGCTTCGCTCCTATTGTAAAAGGAATTGGAGAATTGTGAAATAAATAATATTCAGTGATGCAGCAGTAGTTAGAAACGTGAAGGATTCGTGAATTTGCATTATATAGGCAGAATCAAATGAAGTTTCCTGGAGATTTACAAGTTACATGTACAGCTTACTATACACTAATCACAAGTAATCTAGTTGGCACTTACAGAATTGAAGTCAAGAGATGTCATCCATTAACCAATGATGGCAGCAAAATAAGCACTGGAGAACAAAGTATGTGGGAACGTTTGCCATAGAATGGTAGTGGAGTGTATGGACCTTTACCGCGGGTCAGTGTACTCACCGATTTGTGTTTAAGAGAGCTGAGACCTGAGATCTTAATTTAAAGGTCTGTCACCATTTGTCCTATCAGTTCCTCTTATTTTTTTTTTTTTTGTAATATTCATGTCCCTCGTTTTCAGTCAAAATCATTCGGTTCATTTCCTTCATCCTCTCCTCATAGACCATTTCCCTCAGTTCTGGTACTAGTCTGGTTTCAAACCTTTTCGAGTTTTCTGCACGTGCTTTACCAGGCGTTTCTCATATTAATGACTGGCTTAATATAGGTGGTATAAAGAGTTATGAAAGATTTCTTTGTTCAAGTTTCTATATGCTGTTATGAAGACTGCTAATTTTGTATATGCCACTTTATACGGTTTATGTGCAATTCTGGCGATATACTTGGTATTATATTCACTCCCAGGTAATTTTACCCCTTGATATTTTCAGCTTCTCTCTGCCCATGCTGTACTCATTGTTTCATATCAGCATCCTGTTAAGGTCTCCCTGGAGTTTAACACTGCCCTCTCCTCCTCTTATTCTTCTCATTAGTTTTACATCATTAACAAACAGTGACACAAGACTCAATTCCCTATGCCAGTTCATTCATGTATATTAGGAACAGTAGTGGTCATAACACTGATCCTTGCAGAACTCAACTTGTTACTCTCTCCCATTAGGATGTCTCATCCCTTACTGTTATTCCTTGACTCAAAGGAGAACTCTGCCATCTATGTCCTTCTAATTTCTGAACTAATCTCTGGTGTGGTACGATATCAAATGATTTTCTACAGTCCAAGAAAATGCAATCCGCCCAACTCTGTCTTGTGGTTGTCGTGGAATTCAAGTAAATTAGTACAACAGGATTTTCCATCACAAAATTCGTTCTGGTTTTCTGTAAAGAAACCTCGTCTTTCCAAATGTCACAAAATCCTTTTCATTATTACCTTCTCTAGAACTTTCGACAGCATGCACGTTAAGAAATACTTGTCTGTAATTCTAGACGTCTTTTTTTATATAAACAGAGACCACAGGTACATCTCTGACTCGATTTCATCTGTCATGTCGTTCACATACATGAAACAGTACTGGTCAAGTACTGACCCTTGTAATACCCCGCTCGTCACGCTCGCCCATTCTGACTGACACTTCCTCCCTAACAGTAACTAGTTGCTTCTTTGATCGATTGTAGTGACTACCTTGTAAATTCTACCTGCTCCTCTAGCTTTTGTGCCAGTCTCTTGTGGGGTACGGTATCGAATGCCTTCTTGTAATCCAAAAATATACGATTCACCCATCCCTTTCTCTCCTACCTAACTTTCATTACCTTATCATAGGACTCGAGCAGATTTGTGAGACAGGATTTACCATCTCGAAAACCGTACTGGTTGTTGCTTATGAATCCACTCCTTTCCAGGTGTTCCACTGTTCTTCTGACAATTTTATCCATAACCTTACATATTATGCATGACAGTGACACTGGCCTGTAATTCAATGTCACCCGTCTCTCTCCTTTTTTTTAATATTTGGTCTTCACTCGCTGTTTTGTGTGTGTGAGTGTACTCGCCTATTTGTGGTTGCAGAGGAGTCGCAGCTCCTGGCCCCGCCTCTTAGCTGTGTGTGTGTGTGTAGAGCATCAAGGGGAAATTACGGTATTGGTGTGGCGGGGCTGGGCCAATACGGAGTTAGTACACCCACCCGTCTTAAAGCTCCATTAACCAAGGCAGTTCCTACACACATTGAGGGGACCGCTCTCATAATGTTCACGAAATTGCCATTATTACTGGCACTTCCTGTATTTTCTTGCGCATACAAACTCTCTGTTTTCGGTTAACTGTGGGGATAATAAATATTTTTTTCAATAAAAAAAGAGTAAGACGCATGTTTGTAATTTAGTGAGTGGAACCGCACAGCCGCTCAAAGGCGATACATTCCAAATGATTTAATACTATTATTTTGGTTCTCATTCACGCTAAAATTTAAGGCACGCCCTAAACTACACTCTAATTTAGCTTGTGCTTGTGCTGTACTGTTTATCCTACGTGGAACGTAACGGCACTACAAGCACTGCTCACCAACGGTGTACACGCCCCACACTACTCTTCAATTAGTACACATAGTGAAAACTTGCACTGATCACCTGCTAGTTATATTCTAACTTTATTCTATATTTCTTAACAAGTTATTGGTAATTAGGCATCACCAAAGGGAAACTTTTAAGTACTTGCCTGATATTTTCTTTCTTTTCTCCCTCCAACTTTTCGATTTTTCTTTCGCTCATTACTCGAGAGACCCCCCCCCCCCCCCGCCTCATCCGAACGGATTCAAATTTTGTACTCTCGTGTATGGTAACGAGAACCGGATTGTAGGAACTACTGACATGTACAATTGCCATGACCAAATTCTAGAAACAATTGGCATGACCAAAGTTATTGAATCCATCCCCAGCACCCTGGAATGGCTGGCATAACTTCTAAAGCCTCAGTGGCGTACCTTCCATGGTTCAAAAAGAGATGCTTCCTAATTCGACGACGGCGGAGAGTGAAGTTCAAGTGTGTGGCAACAGATTTAACTATTTTGCACGTCAAATTGTGTGAAATTTTGATTCCCATTTAATTATCACGATGAAAACATGTGTTCAGCTCTTCTGAATAGCTTCATTATTTTATGGCTGATGCATCTTACGGCTAGGATAATACCCTTTTGGTTTAGTTGGTGCGTGGCCAAATTTACCAATGCAATAATGTTTTCTAAACTTGGAAGCGTGGGAATTATTATCAAAACACAAAATCATTTTTATAGAATTGTAGAGAGCTTTAAAAATAATAAAATTTCAAATAGAAAATTGAAAAATATTGAAATACTGCAGAGCCATCCATCTGTCAGCTACTGTTTCCTTGTGCCTTTAAGTTGTAAACAAAGACCTTAGAGTCTACCTACCTGGAGAGAATTACAGGGGTCAACGCCCCCGCGGCCCGGTCCGTGACCAGGCCTTTGTTTACAACTTCGGAACGCCTTTTCCAATCGACTTCACATTTTATACTAAGGTCAACTGTCGCTAGGTGAAGATTCGTAGAGCAGCTGACATGTGCAGGTGTTCTCTGCTCAGTTTCATATAAACCTTCCCAAAATTGATTTCCACGAGATCACTGTAGAGAGCTTCGACTTCACAGTTTCAAGTATCGCAGAAACATTGTTTATACATTGTTTATAAACATACTGTTTATACACGTGCATATGATGCTTTTAGTGGTGGTTACGATTTTGAGGACGGTGGTGACAATGGCGATGGTAGTAGTTTGGTGGTGTTGGCTGTGACGGGGATGGTGGTTGTGGTGGTGAGGGCGAAAGTGGTGGTGGTGGTGGTGAGGGCGAAAGTGCTGGTGGTGGTGGTGGTGAGGGCGAAAGTGCTGGTGGTGGTAACAGAGGCAGAGATGATGATAATGATGGTGGTGGTTGATGATGATTGCTGATCTTCAAGTGACAGATTCAGTGTTTTTTTAGAGATATATCTCAGGAGTGAGTCATATTCGCTAAGTGTTGGGTTGTCGAAAGACGGTGCGCACCTCAAAAAGTGAGTCTCAGCAAGGTAAGACACCTTGTGAGAAGATACAGGGCATCATGGGCATCAAGATAACTTATTCTCTCCTCCATTCTCTTCAGGTCATTCAGTTTGTCCTTGAGGACTGTGTCGATGGCCTGATGACCCAGTGGTGCTCCCAAGAGGATGCTCTTGGACGGGGTGGTAGTAGAGGCTTCAGGAAGGATTGTTCGCACAGCTGTGATTATTACCTGGTTGGTTGTGATGATTTCAAATCCCTCTGTGTCTTCACCCGTTGTAGGTCCTCTAGCAAGGACTCTTCTGTACCTGCCTAAGTGAAATCATCCCGGTACCAGATGTTGAGTTCGCTGCGCAAGCTGGAAGTTAGTTCTCTTACCGCCAAGCAGAAGAGAAATGGAGCGAGTGGGTCACCCTGCTGAACACCCTCTGATGAGGGAATTTCATGTTCGCCAAACAAAAGAATTGAGGGTTTGTTGTAGCCAGCTGAAATTAAGGGAAAAAGACTGTGGAACTGATCCCGAACAGCTGGTGTGGCTGGAGTAAACTGGCAGCTTCTAGGCGAATGTTTCTTACTGCTGCTTTGGCAACGAGACAGCGAATATATATATATATATATATATATATATATATATATATATATATATATATATATATATATATATATATATATATATGAAAGCGCATATACATACAGAATCATAGACATAAACACACACACACGTATACATATTTTACTGTTTTGGAACTTTTTGACTGCCCTCCAACATTCTTTCTGCATAAGGTAAAGGAGGCTGGGCTTATGGAATACGAGGGATCCCCTATCTCACATCGTGCAGCCACCGAAGTACATCTAGTTTACGTAGTTTTACTTTCATGGGGGAGTGCTAACCAGTAGGGGTCATACAGCGCCTGGGGGGGAGGCAGGGAAGGTGTTTAGGTTCATACCAAGGGAAGGGAGCACCGGTCCAATTCATTAGATCAAGAGCCCCTCACTGGCATCAAGGAACCTCCCCTGAGGTGCTCTAGTGGATAAAGAAGGTGCACAACCTCGTCGTACATTCATACACTAATCTACCTCTCTATGTTACATCCAAACAACAGACACTACCTCACCTTAAACTACACAGTGCACCAAACATGACTGAACATTACATAGCCTTAAAGTCCTAAACTAAACGCTACTTTATACTGGACTTCATACTGACCAAGAGACTTTTTACTTTAATAAACTGCACAGTATAATAAAAATTGACTAAGCAAGCTCCATATTACATAAATTCATGGATGAGCGAGTTAAAATTTTTCTGCAGTGGTCGAGTGGGTGAGCTTTTGCCACTGCAGATACAAACAATATAGTACATACAAACGGCACACTTAAACAAACAATATACTTATATAAACAATAAACTTATACAAACAATGTACTTATACAAACAATATACTTATACAAACAATATAATTATACAAACAAAATACTTATACAAACAATATTCTTATACAAACAATATACTGAGCTATACTGAAGATCTAATGGAAAGGGGAAGAGGGGGAGAATCCCAACTCCGGAAAAATACTAGAAAGGACCAAAAACGAGTCTTCACAGACCTACAAGAAAAACTCATACTGCAATGAGCTACTATAACCTATGCTCACCAAGGCCAACAAAGGACTTTTCACAAAGGCTTACGTGAGGTGTAATCACAAAGACCTGCGTGGTTTTTTTTTATATACAGAACTACATTATGAACATAGCATGGGATACTCGCAGACGTGAAACAAGAAATCTTCACCAAGACACTAAACAAAGGATCCTCACAAAGACATTAAACAAGGGA
This sequence comes from Cherax destructor, assembly GCA_009830355.1. Classification (NCBI taxonomy): domain Eukaryota; kingdom Metazoa; phylum Arthropoda; class Malacostraca; order Decapoda; family Parastacidae; genus Cherax; species Cherax destructor. Next base: position 111,677 of record WNWK01000429.1, on the reverse strand, counting down.
TTCTCACAAAGACATTAAACAAGGTATCCTCACAAAGACATTAAACAAAGGATCCTCACAAAGACATTAAACAAGGGATTCTCACAAAGACATTAAACAAGGTATCCTCACAAAGACATCAAACAAGGGATTCTCACAAAGACATCAAACAAAGGATTCTCACAAAGACATTAAACAAGGAATCCTCACAAAGATATCAAACAAGGAATCCTCACAAAGACATCAAACAAGGAATCCTCACAAAGACATCAAATAAGGAATCCTCAAAGACATTAAACAAGGGATTCTCACAGACATCAAACAGGGAATTCTCACAAAGACAACAAACAAGGAATCCTCACAAAGACATCAAACAAGGGATCCTCACGAAGACATTAAACAAGAAATCCTCACAAGGACACTAAACAAGGGATCTTTCACAAGACCTACATGTCTCTGTACCCCCGAGATTCAAATCCTCAGGTGTTTATTTTTTATACCCGGCCGTTCGGTCGGGTCGCTATACTCTCCGGTCTCGTCTGCGAGATCAGAGGGTTAAATCCCTTACGAAGGATCGAGTCTCCGCGTTTCACACAAAAAAAAACCTAACTTTTTCTTTCTATTATATGCCAAGGCAGGATAAAGATGCCCTGCTCTCCGGTATGGTAAGTGTGAGGATCAAGTCAAGCAAGTCACCTATAATATGGACTTAGTCTCCAAAACTTACACAAAAGTACAATTTATGACCACAACAAAATGCCCCAAGAATTCGTGTCACTTGCTCAGGTTTACCTGACCTTCGTAATTACGAACAACATTCTGAACACTTCAGTTCTCTCGTTGCACGGCCAGCTTTCGGCTCACAGAATCGAGGATCAATACAAGTGTTCACACGAGGAAGGCGAGTCTCCCTTTCCCCCATCCCCATCCCCACGATAGAGAATATATCTACACCAAACAAACTGACTTACTTCGTCAGCAACAAGCAAAATCTTAGATTGCATCTGCATAAAAATTCGCACAAGCACCCGACTCCTTCGCAAACGTCTCAGAGGAATAAGTAACTGCGTCAGCGAGTTTGTTTTGGAAATGAAGTCTAATAGCAGAACTGAGTAGGCTAAATTATATACTGGATACACACTGCTGTAGGACACTACTACACACCAAGAAGAAACAATAACTATTCAATATAAATGTGCACATACGCAAAAGGGGCACAAAAATCCAGAATAATATTTTAAACACACCGGCCGTCTACCATCGAGGTAGAATGACCCAAAAAAAAGGGAAACACATTCACCGTCATTCGCTCAATCGCTGCCTTACGGGAAGCATGCTTTCTGTCCTCAAAAATTTATGTGAATTTAAACCCCTTGTGACGGGTTCTCAGGCACGCCAAATATCCCAGATCATACCTGAACCGTCCATCTGCGTTTCTCCGGTAGCGAGATTACCAACCACTCGTGTCCAATCCTCAGTTCACCTTCTCCAACACACACTACGCTCGCCTCACCCCTCCTTCCCCATGCAATGTAAACACAGTGGAAATCCAGTGAACTTGCCATTCACACCGCAGGTATTTCGGAGAATGATGATGCCATATAAAAGAAAAGAAGAAGTATTTCGAGCTGAGCAGATGGCACGTGTGTGACAGTCACCTCATTTTTTTACCACTTGATTATACACTCCGATTGTATAAACCAATAACGCTTGCTACGATTATACAAACCAATAACTTTTTGTAACGATACAAACCAATAACTCTTGATACGATTGCACAAGCCAATAACTCTTGCTACGATTGTACAAGCCAATAACTTTTTGTAACGATTATACAAATCAATAACTCTTGTAACGATTATACAAGCCAATAACTCTTCCTACAATTATACAAACCAAACAAAATACTGTTTTCAGGAGGATTCTTGCTAAGACTTCAGAGATGGTAAAGCTGCCTTTGTTTTGTTTAATTGTGTTAGAAACAGCGATAAGTGCTGATTCAAGGCACTTGCGTCTGCGGAAATAAGTTTCTTTGATTACTAATCGGGCGTCTTTGAATTTCATGAGATGATTGGTAGAATTTCGGTGTTGTACGCAGGCGTTGTTCAGGTTATCGTTCCTACATGTATTAATGTGTTCATTAAGGCGTGTTTCGAGGTTTCTTGTTGTTTCTCCTGATTTCCGCAGACGCAAGTGCCTTGAATCAGCACTTATCGCTGTTTCTAACACAATTAAACAAAACAAAGGCAGCTTTACCATCTCTGAAGTCTTAGCAAGAATCCTCCTGAAAACTGTAAACCCTGCCATCTCATAGTCTCTCCTACTACACAAGTACTTCGCGGATGTGGAACACTGCTGCAGGTCTTCTCTTTTCCAACCTCCAACAGAAATATTTGTCTAACCTATTTTTATACTACCCAAGTAATTGCTTTTATCACCTTTTACTCATGTGCAAGTTGATTGTTCTACCTTATTGTATCACTACTACTACTACGACTTATATCACTACTACTTCTACCACCACTAGTATTACACCTCACCCTGAACTTATATATACCCTGTGTGTCCATGCATTGTTTGTAACGGCTTGACAAAGCTCCTGGAGAGCGAAACGTTGCCACAATAAAATGTCTCATTAGTTGCATTTGTGTCCTTTTACTTAACAAGACTTGACTAGCTTGTGCTACTAGGTCTTATGCCGTGCTCCATCCTTAAGTGGAAGTGACCTGACTACCTTGAGTTTACCTGGAGAGGGTTAACTCCAGGTAGTCAGGTCTAAGCCGGGGAGTGACATGGGCCTGCCTCGCATGGATCAGTAGGCCTGCTGCAGTGTTCCTTCTTTCTTCTTCTTTTATCGCCATGAAACTTTGCCGTATATCACAATAAAACTATGACTTATATCACAATAAAACTATGACTTATATCACAATAAAACTATGACTTATATCACAATAAAACTATGACTTATATCACAATAAAACTATGACTTATATCACAATAAAACTATGACTTATATCACAATAAAACTATGACTTATATCACAATAAAACTATGACTTATATCACAATAAAACTATGACTTATATCACAATAAAACTATGACTTATATCACAATAAAACTATGACTTATATCACAATAAAACTATGACTTATATCACAATAAAACTATGACTTATATCACAATAAAACTATGACTTATATCACAATAAAACTATGACTTATATCACAATAAAACTATGACTTATATCACAAAAAAACTATGACTTATATCACAATAAAACTATGACTTATATCACAATAAAACTATGACTTATATCACAATAAAACTATGACTTATATCACAATAAAACTATGACTTATATCACAATAAAACTATGACTTATATCACAATAAAACTATGACTTATATCACAATAAAACTATGACTTATATCACAATAAAACTATGACTTATATCACAATAAAACTATGACTTATATCACCGTGAAGCTATGACTTATATCACCGTGAAGCTGTTATTTTCATCTAAAAACGTGAATTTAATGGTCTGTAAAACCTAATAATCTTATGCACAAAAGCGCCACCTTCATTATGTTTGTATTAAACGGATGATTTACTAAACCGTGACGTTATCTACGTAAAGAAATTGGAAATTCTGCCGCCGTCAGTGGAGATGACTAGTTCTCTCAAAACACAACATAAAAAAGGGCCGAAAATTTTGGCAAAGTTGACTTCATGACGCTAACAGCATTTTCCACAATTTTCTGTTTTGAGCAAGCATCTGAGTTGTCATTTGCAGCATAACCTTCATTGATATGGCTCTGCAGGAAAAATAATTAAGTTTAAATATTTAGTATATCTGCGGAATTTGCAATAAATCCAATACTGTACATCTAAAACAAGATACACGTTTGATGGGCGTAAAAAAAATTATACAGTGAGATTCAATTATAAAGGCTGAAATTGATGTTGGTGGTGGGGAAGGAGGTAGAATCTACGGTAGTTGGGATGGTGGAAATGACGGTGGTGGGGACGGGGTAGCTGTGGTAGCGGTGTTTGGAGTGGTGACTGTGGCGTTGACGGAAGTTGGTGGTTGCAACTGTGGCGGCGGCAGTGTTGTTAGTGACGGATGTGGTGGAAATGGACGTCACGCTAAAGTTAACGATCCTAACAATCCAGTGAGTTCCACTGTCTTGGAGCTTACCTCAGAAACTTCTCATCCTCCTAAACACGAATAGACAGACTGAGGAACAAGTTAAACTAAACGTGAATTTAAAACAATAATATCAACAAATAGCGTGTTTATGCCTCATTCGCTCCCTCGCCCCTACGCGACAACAACAAAAAAAAACATGGAATGCAGAAATCAATCGACATTCGTGGCAGCAGTCACACAGACTGGCCACAACTTGCTATACTGGCACGCTAAACACCGCCTAGGACGATACCTGGTGGAAAACCAGGAATAAACAGCCAGAATGACTTACTACACCCACTGTCCTACACCAGCAGCGAAATTCTTAAGTATTTTTGTAATACACAGAATTACTGCAGCCCAATAGAGTACACCGAGTACAAACGTGATACACCTCAGTGGAGTAAACTACGCACATAATTATCATACCTAAATATGCACTTAGCAAAATAAACGCTATACCTGAGAAATCCACGTGTTCTAAGTTTACTCTGCAAATCATTCGACGAAAAAAAATTATATTAAACACGAAAGGCAAAAAATAACACACATGCATAGGTTTCCGGTAACCTTTTTTTTATAGACTTGCTGTTACTTTCGCCAATAAAAAAAATTGCATCTGATAAAAGATTCACCATCACAGCCTTCCTTCCTTAGTCCTCCCTACATTTACTTCATAAACTACTCAGAAAAATTAACTGACCATAAACCACCCAGTTCATAGTAGTAGACTTTATTCTGATTAGTAATCCCGGAGTGTTAATATCCCAGGATAAGAATAAGAACATAAGAATGGAGGAACACTGCAGAAGGCCTACTGGCCCATACAAGGCAGGTCTATAACGTAAAAGAGCCAATCAATTTAGCTTATTTCCACTGGGGCCCCTTTTTTTAAGGTCCTTTCCCAGGACGCGACCCACAACGGTCTACTAGCACTTAGGTATCTATCTATTTATAGCTAGGTAACGGGAGCCGCAGGTGTTTCGATATATGGATTCGGATTCGACCTGGGTCCTTTTGGTTGTGAGCCGAACGCTATACCACTGGAGCTACGTAGTAGTAGTGGTATAAGTACAACTAAATGCCTCAGCAGACAAGACCTTATATTGTCTCCATCGCAGTTATCTACCTTTCCCTTGTACCTCATGAAGGCGGACCACGTCCTTTCCCTATCTCAACTTCTTGGGAAACCTTGAAGAAGTATCAAAGAAAACAAAAATTACCAATAAGTTTAAAGTTTCACAAGGAAAAGAAACACGAGCTAGTATTCACCAACCTCCCCCCCCCACCTTCCCCCTCTAACAAGATGGAGAGGCTGTCAGTAATGGTGACACACCTCACCTCTCTACACTCATTACTGTTTATACAGCAGTATTTCTATACTCTTCTTGTCAAGGAAGATACAAGTGCTGCAGCTGCCCTCAAGGAACGTTTACAACGCTTTTGTTTTAATCCTTTTACATCGAGCCTCTATGGCTTCACTTCTTTCTACTCTGACTAAAACAGAAATTATTAGAAATAGTTCATTGGTTTTAGAAAGTATCCTGGTAAACCTCATTCTACTGTAAGCCATGACTTTACAATAGGATGAATGACGATGTACGAGGATCACGGTTCGAGTCCTTGCCCATCATTTTGCTTATTCATTGACAGCTTTTCATTACGACTTATCTTGGGTTTATGGACTATCTGGTTTTGAGAGGTATGAAAATACATGAGATGATACAACCAAGTCCTAATTGTGCTCGTTTAAAATCATCTTATGGTAAGCTCCGTGGCTGAGTAGTTACAGCACTGGGCCTGGTATGTACAAGGACCACGGTTTGAGACCCGTTCAGTATTGTTTATATATATATATATATATATATATATATATATATATATATATATATATATATATATATATAATATATATATATATATATATATATATATATATATATATATATATATATATAGATAGATAGATAGATGGGGGAGGTGTGTGAGGCATTACGTAGAATGAAAGGGGGTAAAGCAGCAGGAACTGGCAGGATCATGACAAAAATGTTAAAAGCAGGGGGGATATAGTGCTGGAGTGGTTGATATCTTTGTTTAATAAATGTATGAAAGAGGGGAAGGTACCTAAGGATTGGCAGAGAGCGTGTATAGTTCCTTTATATAAAGAGAAGGGTGACAAAAGAGATTGTAAAAATTATAGGGGAATAAGTTTACTGCGTATACCAGGTAAAGTGTACGGTATTATTGAAAGAATTAGAGGTAAGACAGAGAGTAGGATCGCAGATGAGCAAGGAGGTTTTAGAGTGGGTAGGAGATGTGTAGATCAAGTGTTTACATTAAAGCATATATATGTGAACAGTATTTAGATAAAGGTAGGGAAATTTTCATTGCATTTATGGATTTAGAAAAAGCATATGATAGAGTGGATAGGTTAGCAATGTGGCAAATGTTGCAAGTGTATGAAATAGGTAGTAAGTTACTGAATGCTGTAAAGAGTTTTATGAGGATAGTGAGGCTCAGGTTAGGGTGTGTAGGAGAGAGGGAGATTACTTCCCGGTAAAAGTAGGTCTTAGACAGGGATGTGTGATGTCACCATGGTTGTTTAATATATTTATAGATGGGGTTGTAAAAGAAGTAAATGCAAGGGTGTTGGGGAGAGGGTGGGATTAAATTATGGGGAATCAAGTACAAAATGGGAGTTGACACAGTTACGTTTTGCTGATGATACTGTGCTTATGGGAGATTCTAAAGAAAATTTGCAAAGGTTAGTGGACGAGTTTGGGAGGGTGTGTAAAGGTAGAAAGTTGAAAGTGAACACAGGTAAGAGTAAGGTGATGAGGGCATCAAACGATTTAGATAAAAAAAAATGGATATCACATTGGAGAGAGGGAGTATGGAAGAAGTGAATGTTTTCAGATATTTGGTAGATGACTTGTCAGCGGATGGGTTTATGAAGGATGAGGTTAACCATATAATTGATGAAAGAAAAAAGGTGAGTGGTGCGTTGAGGTATCTGTGGAGACAAAAAACGTTATCTATGGAGGCAAAAAAGGGAATGTATGAAAGTATAGTGGTTCCAACACTCTTATATGGGTGTGAAGGTTGGGTTGTAAATGCTGCAGCGAGGAGGCGCCTGGAGGCAGTGAAGATGTCCTGTCTAAGGGCAATGTGTGGTGCAAATATTATGCAGAGAATTCGGAGTGTGTAAATTAGGTGTGGAGTTACTAAAAGTATTAGTAAAAGGGCTGAAGAGGGGTTGTTGAGGTGGTTTGGTCATTTAGAGAGAATGGATCAAAGTAGAATGACTTGGAGAGCGTATAAATCTGTAGGGGAAGGAAGGAGGGGTAGGGGTCGTCCTCGAAAAGGTTGGAGGGAGGACGTAAAGGAGGTTTTGTGGGCGAGGGGCTTGGACTTCCAGTGAACGTGTTAGATAGGAGTGAATGGAGACGAATGGTTTTTGGGACCTGACGAGCTGTTGGAGTGTGAGCAGGGTAACATTTTATGAAGGGATTCAGGGAAACCGGTTATTATAGATTTAGCCGGACTCGAGTCCTGGAAATGGGAAGTACAATGCCTGCACTTTAAAGGAGGGGTCTGGGATATTGACAGTTTGGATTGACTATTGTAAACTGTCGTATCTGAGCGCCTCTGCAAAGACAGTGATTATGTATGAGTGAGGTGAAAGTGTTGAATGATGATGAAAGTATTTTCTTTTTGGGGTTTTCTTTCTTTTTGGGCCACACTGCCTCGGTGGAGACGCTGACTTGTTGAATATATATATATATATATATATATATATATATATATATATATATATATATATATATATATATATATATATATATATATATATATATATATATATATATATAAAGGCGCAAAAAGCTGAAAGAGACCGGGGTAGTGGAGGAGGGGAAAAGAGTAATGACAGAGTTTCCGCCATCGGAGGCGCTACTCGTAAATATTATCGACAAAATAAGAAAGTCTCCTCGGAGACTTTTTTAACTTAACACTGAAGGTGCTAGAGGATTAAGGTTGCGAGTTTCTACCGTATATCTTAAAAGTTAAGAACTGCTATATAACCACAGCTTATCTCAAAGCCTAGCCTTAGCAACTGCTTTATCAGAAAGCATATATTGAAGTACATATAATATTAAAAGACATTCGAATTTCTGTTCAAGCTGTAAATATGTGAGTCAGAGCTTTTAACTGGTTGTCTTAACATCTGTTAGTGAGAACACATGTTAAATGAGAATCGAGCGAAGAATGAGTGATCACTGAGAAAGGTACCACCAGAATAAAACTTGTAATGGGTGCCCGACTTATGGTACACGGAGCATTAGCAGTCTTCCAGTTGTCCACCAAACTGGGCAAGGTGAGTCATCCTGAGAACATTAATAATAATATCTTTATTTACTACAAGTACATGTACAAGGTATATAGGCCTAGCTGACATCAATGACATACTACTATATAGAAAGCCGCTTATTATGAAGAGCATTTCGGGCAATTAGGTCAGTTTTATCCCAGGATGCGACCCACACCAGTCGACTAACACCCAGGTACCCATGTTTCCATAAAAGAACCATGAATATTAATTTAGGGTTATACAAATTAGATTCATTTATAATTAATAAAATTTGGGAAGAATTTAAGCTATGCTTGACAGGTCATTGACACTACCACCCGCAACATTTTGGGACGGGTGTACTGTCGTATGCGAGGTGATATCTCAGCCTTGTAAGCCTTCTGCTGTTCTATTATTTTTACAGGTCCTTGATAATGTGAGAAATCACGGAAGCGCTTGGAAGTTCACTATTTTTTCACAGCATTTTTGCATGTATATATATATATATATATATATATATATATATATATATATATATATATATATATATATATATATATATATATATATATATATATATATATATATATATATATATATATATATGAGAGAGAGAGAGAGAGAGAGAGACCATTAATTAGTTGTCATAAGTTTCTTTCTCCTATGTGCGGGTTATTTGAGTACTGTTCCAGTCAGGGTATTGTGCCTTTTTGTTCTTTATACAACATACATATAAAAGACGAAATGAGGTTTAAGAATAATGACAAATATAATACATATGTTCAGAGTTAAGCTAGATCACAGGCTACATACAAAGCAAAAATAACAATGTTCAGGAAGAAACAAATAGCATGCTACAAGCCCTCAACTGAATGAAAACAAATGACCACCAAACCTTCAAATAAATTAATGTAACGTTAAGAGATGGGATAGTGAGAGAGAAAAAACATTAAGAGATGCGGTTTCATGGAAGGAGTGGAAAGTGAATAAGGGCAGTGAGGCAGAATGGACGTGGAGCGAATGAGAGAAATACACGTACCACGTTAAGTTGAGGGATTTATTTTTATATTCGACTAAACTAGTACATAGTTTAAACAAGATCTAGCTATGATTCCACGTCATTCATTAGGTAATGAAAGCAGTCAGCCTGATCTGAGAGACGTCAGTAAGGCTACGAGTAAATCGTCAAGCATTCTACTATGAGTTTAGTAAGCTACGGCAGCTTCAGAGGCTTTCGTTGCAGCAGAGCTGGAGTTACTTTTGACTAGGAATTGCCGTCTCTGAGTAGGGTTGAGGAGCGGGAAGGGATGAAATGAATGTGACGCGCGGGGAGAGAGGCAAGGAAGGAAACAAAAGGTGTGGAAATCGGTAAGTAGAGTCAGGTCTCATGTATTTTGAGATTAGCAGACCTAAGATGGAGCCTCCAGAACTCCTTGCGCTTAATAACCCACCTGTTATTTGGTTCATCACAAAGTAATACTAATTATAAGGTGGGATACGAGGCGGGCGAGGCAGCGAAGGAGAGATGAGGCAGCTGTGTGGGAGATGAAATATTATACAAGCTGGAGCAGAGATGTGCAGAATCCACGGTGTGACTTAAGTAAGATCTGATCCGCCTCCTGTAAACAAGGAGCCCAGGTAAAGGATGAAAGGGGAGATGGACAGGCAGAAGCTGAAGAGGGTGCACAGACCAGAATAGAGATAAATACAACAACAGGCAATTTACAATGAGACATAGAGGTGGACCTTTATAAATAAATTTGCTATAAATGTCTGGTCCTACATGTTCAAATAAAGACAGTTTCTTATAAATAACGTTTTGTTATTAAAAGAAAGAACTGTCAGTTGTTATAAACAATATAATTTGCATTTAATGGCTCTCTCGCTGTTTTACTAACATTGACCCTGTAATTTTTTCACGCAAACACTGGAGGCTGCACTCAGAGGAATAATCAATCCACACTTTTTATGTTACGATTATTAGAGAGAGAGAGAGAGAGAGAGAGAGAGAGAGAGAGAGAAGAATTGTTGCACCTCGACACTAACAACACTTTTTCTGTTATGCCAGGGAGGGACTGTAGCCATCCAGTGTGTACATCATTCAAAAGTGCATATCTTTCTTCGAGACATCACTGACATAGTGTTGCTGGATCGACCCATAAATACCCCTACCTGTGACCGGTTTGAAGGATCCTTCCACCTTCACAGCCCGGTCTGAGAACAGGCTTTGTTGTTGACAACCTGGGCAACCCCGCTGTTTACAAATACGCATCAAAGGCAAGACTTTCTGCTGTTGCTTGCCTCTCCCGGTATTCTGCCAAAGGCTTTAATCTCAAAAAAGTACGACTTTGGCAATCCGATAAAGAATAAAGTCACAATACCGTGGATAGAACATTTCATAAATAACCCTTATGAAGACGTTTCGATCCGTCATGGACCACTGGTAAATCACAACTGGGACTCGGTTGCGACTTGACAATGGTCCAGGATGGAGCGAAACGTCATCATAAGTTTCCTCTCGTAAGTTAGTGGTTATTTGTGAATTATCTCATCTACTGCCACTCAAGGGTGGATGCCCGTGAGAGGATCTTCATCAAAGGAACTAGACTTATCTTCCTCTTTACTGGCTCGAACCTGAATGCCTCCAGCATTCCCCAGTCACTATACGACTCCTACGAATTTAGCGCTTCCCAATGATTAAAAAAAAAGGGAAATCTTCATGTCTTGTCTTGACTTTACTACTGGTTTTTCAGAATTCAAACTCCCGGGTGAGTTCATAATGCTCTAACACAGAAAGAATCTCCATACACTTTTAATTTCTAATTTGAGGGATTTTTAAATAACAAAAAGGCACAATACCGTGACTGGAACAATACACAAATAACCCTCACACAGGAGAGAGGAGATTATGACGACGTTTCGGTCCGATTTGGACCATATACTGGCTCCCTCACTCTTGTGTTAGTGTGACTCTGTAAATGGTCCAAGTCGGACCGAAACGTCGCCGTAAACTTCCCTCTCCTATGTGAGGGTTATTTGTGTATTGAGGGGTTTTGTTGGGCCAGATGTCATTAAACATTTTCATAACGTTAGAGGTGTTTTCACATGGAAGCGCTAAACCTGTAGGGGTCATGTAGTGCATGGGAAGTAATCAGGTTTGATCAGAGGAAGTGACGGATAGCTCCGATTACCTGCATCAAGAGCCCTTCACCAGCCCCAAGGTAAATCCCTCCCTTAATTGAAAAATCACAGAGGGACTAGTCCCAAATCTGCACACGGAAATCACTCCCTACGAAAGCAAATGACTCGGCAGGCGGTGCAACATCCCCAAATGATAAGCAGGGGTGCCATGAGGACACTAAGAGACAACACAATAATGTCAGGGGCCCAAGACTGTTCAACTGCCTCCCAGCATACGTAAGGAGGATTACCTAGCTGTCTTCAAGAGGGAGCTGAACAAGCACTTAAAGTCGGTACCTGGCCAGTCGGGCTGTGGTTCGTACGACCAGCAGTAACACCCTGGTTGATCAGGCCCTGATCCACCACGAGGCCTGGTCACGGACCGGGCTGCCAGGGCGTTGACCCCAGGAACACTCTCCAGGTATACTCCAGGTAACACATTTTGTCATTAAGAGTCCTGGAAGGACCCAACTAGCCGAGTCACTACATTATTATTATATTTATAAAGAAGCCCTAAACCCATAGAGGTCCCACAGTGCATGCGGAATATTAAAAAATCAGGTTTGATGTGATGAAGAGGGCAGCTCCAATTCCACTGATCAAGACCCATCCCTCACCAGCATTAATGGCACCCCCCTTTCCCATGAAGGTTAAATCGATAATAGCAGATACAATGAAAATACGTTGCTTCTTGAAACACAATTTGTGTCAATGTTTCGGCGACTGACCAAAATCAGAATTACAAAATACTTTAAAAAATATTATACAACAGAAAAAGACACAATAACTCCAAGTAGCAATCAAATGGCGTACTGCCCACAATAGTGAAAGCCAAGTCTTTACTGGGATAACGTTTCGCTATACAGAGCGAAAGTTTTTTTCAATAAAAACTTGTTCTGCGACGCGTCTTTTCTTCACACAACTCCAAGTAGTGTTAAAAGAGTTCACAGTGGCACTTACACAGAGGTCTTAACCTCGGTAACTGCTAATAGAGAGTGACGAGATTTCACATTGACCAAAAGGTAAAATATATGGATAGTTGAGCGCTACAGTAAACTATCAAACCAAGAAACAAATAATCCTATCAAAGCGAGAGTAGGGGGAAGGCGTAAGAAACTTCAAACCGGTACCTGGAGTTTACCTGGAGAGGGTTTCGGGGGTCAACGCCCCCGCGGCTCGGTCTGAGACCAGACCTCATGGTGGATCAGGGTCTGATCAACCAGGTTGTTACTGCTGGCCGCACGCAAACTGACGTACGAACCACAGCCCTGTTGGTCAGGTACTGACTTTAGGTGCCTTTCCAGTGCCTTCTTGAAGACAGCCAAGGGTCTATTGGTAATCCCCCTTATACTATATGCTGGGAGGCAGTTGAACAGTCTTTTGCTTTCATAGGGAGTGATTTTCGTGTGCAGGTTTGGTACCAATCCCTCGTTTCACAGTAAAATAAAATAACACATATGTCGTACGTATTTAACTTTTTGTCAATTATGTAAATTTTAAACATTTAAGATGTATTTCATTGTAGGACTTTAATAAAATGGTGAAGTATCATAATGATATCCTGTGTCCTTAGTCTGCCCGAAATGCCCCGGCATGTTGGTGGCTGTCTTTCTATTTAACAACACTTCATAAAATGTAAATCATACATTGTAACCTTTGAAAAGAAAAAAAAATTGTGTCCCAGGTTCTATACTTTTTCCCCTCCAAGGGGGGTGCCATAATACCAGTAAAGTATTCTTGATCCAAGGAATTGGGACTATTCTCCTTTTCTTATGATCAAATCTGATTATTTCCGATGTCTCAGGCACTGTATAACCCCCAACAGGTTAAGCGATTTCTCGTTAAAATATTAATAATAATCCCCATATTTTCCGAATCTGGAGAATGAGGATTCCTATAAGAAACGCCTGCGTTGACAAATTCTATTTTTTCCAGTTGTGGGAAGAACTTCACATACATGACATTACAGACCAAACTGGTAGAAACAAAACTATGTGTATGTGAGTGCGATGAGTCTTGACATGGAAAGAGGCAGCTCATTCTGATATTAGGCTACTATATTTTTCAAAAAGTTTAAACAGCCGTCGACAGGAACTTTAGTCAACGTCAAGGCTCAGACTTTTTGTGATGTGCAGCTGGAAGTGCTTTATTTTGTTGGAAAAATCATGCGAATAAATGATAAATATATACGATGATTTACCCAGAAAATGGGTAGAAGAATGACGCAATATTTTGCATGATGGGTCTCAATGGAGTATTTTCTTTGTAAATGTTTGGGAGGCCTTTTTTGCTGTGCTTTACTTCAACGATTAACACTTTCACCAGCAAAGTGGGTGTAGTACAGGTCAACTCCAGTCATAAATGAAAACGTGGATATCAGAAAATGTATATTATACCAATAAGTGTGTAAAACCCATAAGCAATGTTTAGAGAAATTATTTGACGATACGTTTCTACCACAAAGTATTATTAATGCAATGTTATATATTAATGTGAATTAAGCCTCATGGCAGACATGTTAATGACATTTTTACTGTCTAGATTATTTTATTGATATAATAATCAAAACTAAGCGCTAAACCCAAAAGGGTCATACAATCTAGAAAGAGGAATGAGGAAAGTGACATTTTCTTTAAAAATCTGAATGATTTACTTCCCGGCATTAAAGTGCAGTGGAATAAAGACGGCAGCCCGTATATTTGTACTAACCTCAAATTTAAGACACTATCTATAATCATAAAGCGAAACATAAATTTGAAACTGAGCTCTGTAAGTCACTGGTGGCAACAATGAGTGGTCAGCTGCGAGCCTTACGTGCAAATGCATGCTGCAGGCGTCAACAGCCCGACTGATCACGCTATCAACCATGAGGATCGGGCCGTGGAACGATGACCCCCAATAATCAACAACAGTACCCACCTTGTTATTTAAACGAAATTTTTTTTCCTTAATGCGTTCAAACCATACGCAGTTTTTTTGGGGGGACTATAATATAAACTATTATAATAAATTATTAAGCTAAATACACGAAGCTAGCCATCTCTTAATTTCAATTATTCATGTGATATATGTATAAATCAGCCCCTAAAAATACATGCAATTAAATGTTACCTTAACATTAGGTAAACGAGTATTGTACGTTTATTACCTACATATATTCTTTTTAATTAAACTTTAAAATACGAAATATAAATAATAGAATAAGTAACCTAGTGTAAATACACAAGACCCGGGGTGTGCAAGCCATAAAAAGCCTCAACTATCATCGAAATTTGTTTTCCCCTGAAGATAATTTTTATGTAAACATTATAGACATTAGTGGATGTGGCCTGGTCACAGACCGGGCCACGGGGGCGTTGACCCCCGGAACTCTCTCCAGGTAAACTCCAGGTCTCCAGGTAGTGGCGCTGGGGCCGTTACTTGGTCAGAAGTGTTCAGCACATATATCTCGTCATGGACAAGATGTGTGACCGTTGACAGCCTAGGCTTCAAAAGATTCTTCTACTACACAGGTACAAACTTGACTGATAGTTTCAGTTAAAGGCATAATATTATGTTCTCAATTTTCATAAAAGTTAGTTTATATCTCTGATATTTAGCGCTTTATTATTTGATTATAATAATAATAATAATAATATAATAATAATAATATCTGATATTATTTGATTCTTATGCCGTGGGTAAAACCCTTTTTGTTTATTTTTGAAAATTAAAACATGGATTGCTAGATACATTTACATACTTGAATAAATCTGGTACGAGTTTTAGTATAAAAAAAACTAACCCTACTTAAAACTATGTAGCCAAATTTTGCTTGATTTTGTGTAGTATAGGTAAGGTTAAAATGGCCCTTGCAGCAGTATTAGTGCAATAACACTACCGAAAAACCACTCCTGACCTAGGTCTGTATTAAAGCCTGGCCAGAAAAAGACCACCCTATAATTTCATAATTTTTACTCTGTAGATGAATTAAGTACGTTACAGCAAGTAATAAGACACTTTCCTCATATCACAATTCTTCGTCTATGCTCCCGTTACATGTTATCACAGGTCTCACTTATCTGGCTCACTGTAGGCAAGATTCAACTAGACTTTCACAAAGTTACAGCAAAAATTTCCACACGCACACATTCTACTTTGCTATAATATTGTTGCTTAGGCCTGCAGGATACTGGTCGATTTTCTTGAGTAATAGGCTATACTGTGCATCTAAATGTAGCAACTGTTGAGACGAAGCTATATTATGTAACTGAAATATATGTAATAATAAAACTATTATTATGTACACAATTCCGTTACTGGTGAAGTCCACTTCAATTTATGAATGATAATATGAACTTTCAGACTTGATGACAGTTCATTTCACTTTAATAGCGAAGTGTATGGGCGAACTTTGATTATATTTATGCGAGAGTGCGATATGAAATGTAATTTCTTTAAACAGTAGGCCTAATTTAAAGCAAGTAGAGGCCAACTGACACAGCAGAGTAGGCGGCTGTCAACACACAAATCCAAGACGACCAGAAAGGTTTTCTTCTCTGGAATCAGCATTTCATGTGCAGGAAACGACCCGGATACTCCTGAAGGCGTGTGGTTTCATTCATCGACATATTAACTTGGAGAACACTGCCGACTTACACGACGCCCCACGCTCCGCAGATCAATTGATGCTGGCGTCTCATCTCCTCTTATACGTATTGATTCTCCCGGTACAAACTCACGTTGCTACTTACCATCGGCCAAGTTCCGGAAGAGAGTTGTTAATAGTGCTAAGACAGCATCCACCGGCGTTTTCACTATCCTCATGGTTATATTCTATTGTGATCCTCCTACCCACACCTCTCTCTGCCATTTTTAAAGCTCGTCTGCCTCAACTTCGCGCAGATTTGGGAGTTTTGATTGGCGCAGTTGGTCACGTGACGTAGCGGGAGCGGGAAAGTGGGAGGTGGTGGTGCGCAGGTCAGCTGCGCAGGTGTAAACACCAGCACCCTCACCCACACTTCACAACATACCTCACACTCTTCATAATATTTTACTCACTCACTCCACCATCTCCACCACTTACAAACACACACACATATATTCTTTTCTATTTACTTGCATAGCCTAGCATTTTTCCTAGCCCAATATTATTTTATTTTTATGCTTGCGTGGTTTTAACCCTGAGATGAAATGTTGTTGGAATATTTACAGTCAGCTGAGTAGTAAAAACAAACTCGGCGAGACTTCCAGGTCAATTTGTTCGTTTTTTTAAGTGTAAATATTAGAATATATCGCCGTAAAATTACCAGTCATGGTGGAGCCAATATTTGACTATCAGTTCAGATTAATACTAATAGGGGACTCAACGGTTGGCAAGAGTTCTTTGTTGAAATATTTTACAGACGGAAAGTTCTTTGAGGTAAGTCATTGCGTATGAAGGATGTGAAATTGTTCTTCAGTGTGAGTCAAGTGTGCGTATCCTGTTGAACTTAATGCTTCCTCAGTCTTCACAAAGTCAACCTTTTTTTGCACTTATTTTTACTTCGCAGAGCAAACGTATTGGCATTTCAGACGTAATTGTCAATTTGATGTGATGCAGTATAGATATGTAATGATTGATATAATTGAACCTTTTCTTTTTTTTACTTATTGTTACTTCACAGAGCAAGCGTATTGGCATTGCAGACATAGCTGTCAGTTTTATATGTGATGCAGTGTAGATATGTAATGATTGACACATTAATCTGATAATTTCGATAGTATCAAAATCTAAAGTCACAAGGCCCCCGGTGAAAGGTTGAGATCTCACACCCCTGAGTAGGTTAGATTGGATTGGTTGTCTAGGCACTGGATGCCCCCGTCTCTCCATTCCTTACTGCAACTCTTCAGCTTTCATGTTTTGGCCTCATTGGTAATTGATTGAAGAGCAGAATAATTTAATTTTTTTTATGAAGCACTTTTATTTAAAAATACTACTAATACTAGAATGTATAAGGGTTGTCTCCGAAACTGTAAGTCAGCAATCAGGGATACAGCAACTTCTGTGAGGGTGGAATGCTATATGGCCCCATGTGGGATCCACACATGGTAGCCCACACATTGTAAACTTTGCAAGGAAATAAACACTTTCATTTTCATTTTGATGTAATTAATATGAGGATCGGCTCTACCATTGCAGTGCTGATGAGAACTCTCCAAGACTGCCTTGGCTTATAAATCTCAATCCTTCTTGTACCACTCATAATTCTTTATCATCAAAATTCAACAATTAATCAACATATTTCCATTCAATACCTCTACCTACTTGTCTCACCTCTCTAGATTTTAACAGTCTAATCCATTATCACCACAAAGCTGTTTCTTATTTATATAAATAAATAGACAGTATCTCACTTAGTTCTTCATATTTCTTGCACTTTATCATTTATTTTTGTTAACACTTTATTTTGCAGTCCCTTACCACCCCTTTTTTTTACCTATTCCTTTGCACTTATTCACCCTCCCTTTTCACAGTTCTTTTCCATTTCACTTTTTTTTTTTGTATGTAAAGTGTTTTTACATTTTCTTTATTAAACATCTGAGTTGAAAATCACAGTTTTATAGCACATAGCCAATATAAAAAAGTATGGCTCAACTTAGCCTTGAGAGATCACTTTTCCATTGAAGGATCTTGCAGTTTGGACAAAAAATATTTTACTTCATTGTAGGTTTTCCTGTTATTTTTTTACTGTGCATTCTTTAACATATACTTCATATTATTGATGTTCCTAAAATTTTAAATTACATTTGATAACATTAAAAATTTGTTTAAATTATTATAATTTTTTTTTTATGAAGGTTAGACAATTACCTGGTTAATCTACAGAGAGGATTGCTTTTTAAAATACAGTTCTGTAATGTACCTCTCTATCTGTTTTTTTTTAAATAATTTGTAAACTTTTATCATCTCAGATATATTTCTTAATAGATATCAGACCCAACTGTTGGTGTTGACTTCTTCGCACGACTCATTGAAGTGAGAGATGGCACGAGAATAAAGTTGCAGTTGTGGGATACAGCAGGCCAGGAAAGGTTTAGGTAATATTCTTACTGCCATATATTGTTATATATGCAAAACACTGTTATATGTATATTACTATATTTTAGAATTTAAATATTATAATTTAGTATTCTCATTAGCACCTACAGTGCATAGTTTCTTCCTAAGGAATGAAAATGTTATATTTCATGTATTCCCACCTTTCTCATGCCTATGCTTCCCTCAGTCCCCACTTCTCTCCCTCTTACCTCCCTTCCCTTCTTTCCCCATCTCTCTCTCTCTCTCTCTCTCTCTCTCTCTCTCTTCTCTCTCTTTCTCTTTCTCCCTCTCTCTCCTTTTTTTTTTTTTTTTTACACAGGGTTTGACAAGGTTATTAAGGATCCCAAGCTTTATTGACAGGCTATTTACAAGTTAAGGGTTCCTAACTTTATTGACAAGCTAAGAGCTGTTACCTATATCAGCTCATTTGAAAGCATTTTTATTGTTATGAAACAAACAAGTAGGGAACAGGTTGAAGTTGGAGCAATCTGTGGGTCAGCATTTTCATTTGATCAACTGATTTTATCTCGTTGACATCATAATGCTGTACGAGTGTGTTCTAGACTTGCGTCATTCTGAGGATAAATGATCTCAGATGAAGTGATGTTCTGGAGAAGGGTACAGCCAGAGTGAAGTTGCTGCTTTCTGCCTGTCTTGTGGTATAGAAGCTTGCTTCTCGCTGTCCTCGAAGTGGAGCCAGATGTGGTACTTTGACAATGTTGGCCTTGTACATAACAGTAAGGCCACTCACATCCCTCCTGTGTTAAAGGCTTTGCTGAAATTACAGATCTATCCAGGATGGGTCCAGGCAAGAGATGAGATGTCTTGCTCTGTTCTCTTGTTCTCTACTCTGTCAAGCAGTTGCAGATGAGAGAGGGGCAGGCAAACCAAGAAAGTGGAGCATACTCAAGGTGTGAGTGTACTTGTGCTCATACAACTCCTCTCCTCCCTCACCCTCTCCCTCCCCTCCTCCCTCCCCTCCTCCCTCCCTCCTCCCTCCCTCTCCTCCCTCCCCTCCCTCCTCCCTCCCCTCCTCCCTCCCCTCCTCCCTCCCTCCTCCCTCCCTCCTCCCTCCCTCCTCCCTCCCCTCCTCCCTCCCTCCTCCCTCTATCCTTCTTCCTCTCTGTTCTTCCCTCTACCCTCCCAACTCATCTATCTTCCTCTTCTTTTTTGTCCTTCCCTTCTATCCTCCTCTCCTCTTCTATCCTTCTTTCTCCTCTTCTCTCCTCTCTCCTCTTCTATCCTCTCTCCTCTTCTATCTTTCCCTTCTATCCTCTCTCCTCTTCTGTCCTTCCCTTCTATCCTTCTCTCTCCTCTTCTTCCCTTCTATCCTTCTCTCCTCCATCTTCTTTCTCCATTCTCTTTTTCTTTCTCTTCCATCTTCCCCCTCTTTTTTTCATCCTTGTTTTTTTTATCCTCCTCCATACTCTTCTCCCTCTACAATTCTTTTGCTCTTCACTCTTCTTCCTCCTTAATCCCCTTCTTCCATACTTCCCTTCCTCCAAAGTACCCCTCCTCCATACTTCCCTTGCTCCATACTCCCCTTCCTACATATTTCCTTTCCTACATACTCCCCTTCATACACTTCTTCCTCCATACTCCCCTTCATACACTTTCTTCCTTCATACTCTCCTACATACACTTCTTCCTCCATATTCCTCATAGCATGGGTGATAGCATTCTCAGCTCACAAACTCAAGGTCCGTGGATTTATCCCGGTAAGGGTGAAATGTTGGGCATGTGTCCTTACACCTGTTGCCCCTGTTCACCTGGGTGTTGGCTGACTGTTGTGGGTCACATCCTGGAGGACAAGATTAACCCATAATTGCCTGAAATACTTTGCATAACCAGAGGCTTTCTATATAGTATGCCAGTGATGTCAGCTAGTTCCTTAATAGCTGTATCATATACTTGTAGAAATAAAGTTTATAATTATTATTATTATTGTTATTATTATTGCTATTATTATACTGTACCTCCATACTCCTCTCTGCCTCCATATTAAACTTCCTACATACCTTTCCATTCTCTTCTTTCTCCATCCTCTTCCCCCTCCATCTGCTTCCTCCTCCATCCTCTTCCTCCTCCATCCTCTTCCTCCTTCATCCTCTTCCTCCTTCATCCTCTTCCTCCTCCTCCTCCACCTCTTCCTCCTCCACAAGTATGCGAAGTTAATTGTGGAAGGTATTTAGGAAAAGGGTATACTATACATGTGTATATATATATATATATATATATATGTCGTGCCGATTAGGTAAAACTGGTCAATTAGCAAGAACTCATTTAAAATTAAGTCCTTTCTAAAAAAAATTCTTATACGTTTAAGGATATATTTTTTTCATTTATGTTAATGTAAAAATTTATAGTTTTGAACCAAGAGAAACTTTGAAAACCTACCTAACCTTATTACAACAAGCGCAATTTAATTTAGCCTAACCCAACTAAATATATTTTAGATACGTTAACAATAATTTAATAATAAACAAACACAGTGAAATATATTTTTTCGTTAGGTTCAGAATGATTTTTGCGAAATTATTGCATACACAAATTTTCGCTTGTCTTATATGGCAAGATGAGCGTTGCTATTTAAGCCAAAATCGGAAGTTTTACCTAATCGGCACGACATATATATATATATGAATGGATGTAGTGCGGATGTAGTGCGGATGATAAGAAAGAGATGATTGCCGATGTTATGAATGAAAAGAAGTTGGATGTCCTGGCCCTAAGCGAAACAAAGCTGAAGGGGGTAGGCGAGTTTCAGTGGGGAGAAATAAATGGGATTAAGTCAGGAGTATCTGAGAGAGTTAGAGCTAAGGAAGGGGTAGCAATAATGTTGAAGGATCAGTTATGGAAGGAAAAGAGGGAATATGAATGTGTAAATTCAAGGATTATGTGGATTAAAATAAGGGTCGGATGCGAAAAGTGGGTCATAATAAGCGTGTATGCACCTGGAGAAGAGAGGAGTGTAGAGGAGAGAGAGAGATTTTGGGAGATGTTAAGCGAATGTATAGGAACTTTTGAACCAAATGAGAGAGTAATTGTGGTAGGGGACCTAAATGCTAAAGTGGGAGAAACATGCAGAGAGGGTGTAGTAGGTAAGTTTGGGGTGCCAGGTGTAAATGATAATGGGAGCCCTTTGATTGAACTTTGTATAGAAAGGGGTTTAGTTATAGGTAATACATATTTTAAGAAAAAGAGGATAAATAAGTATACAAGATATGATGTAGGGCGTAATGACAGTAGTTTGTTGGACTATGTATTGGTAGATAAAAGACTGTTGAGTAGACTTCAGGATGTACATGTTTATAGAGGGCCACAGATATATCAGATCACTTTTTAGTTATAGCTACAGTGGGAGTAAAGGTAGATGGGATACAAGGAAAATAGAATCAGTAAGTAAAAGAGAGGTGAAGGTTTATAAACTAAAAGAGGAGGCAGTTAGGGTAAGATATAAACAACTATTGGAGGATAGATGGGCTAGGGAGAGTGTAGGCAATGGGGTCGAAAATGTATGGGGTAGATTTAAAAATGTAGTGTTAGAGTGTTCAGCAGAAGTTTGTGGTTACAGGCGAGTGGGTGCGGGAGGGAAGAGGAGCGATTGGTGGAATGATGATGTAAAAGAGTAGTAAGGGAGAAAAGTTAGCATATGAGAGGTTTTTACAAAGTAGAAGTGATGCAAGGAGGGAAGAGTATATGGAGAGAAAAGAGAGGTTAAAAGAGTGGTGAAGCAATGTAAAAAGAGAGCAGATGAGAGAGTGGGTGAGATGTTATCAGCAAATTTTGTTGAAAATAAGAAAAAGTTTTGGAATGAGATTAATAAGTTGAGGAAGCCTAGAGAACAAATGGATTTGACAGTTAAAAATAGGAGAGGAGAGTTATTAAATGGAGAGTTAGAGGTATCGGGAAGATGGAGAGAATATTTTGAGGATTTGTTAAATGTTGATGAAGACAGGGAAGCTGTGATTTCGTGTGTAGGGAAAGGAGGAATAACATCTTGTAGGAGTGTGGAAGAGCCAGTTGTGGGTGTAGGGAAGTTCGTGAGGCAGTGGGTAGAATGAAAGGGGTAAGGCAGCTGGGATTGATGGGATAAAGATAGAAATGTTAAAAGCAGGTGGGGATATAATTTTGGAGTGGTTGGTGCTATTATTTAATAAATGTATGGAAGAGGGTAAGGTACCTAGGGATTGGCAGAGAGCGTGTATTGTTCCTTTGTATAAAGGCAAAGGGGACAAAAGAGAGTGCAAAAATTATAGGGGAATAAGTCTGTTGAGTGTACCTGGTAAAGTGTATGGTAGAGTTATTATTGAAAGAATTAAGAGTAAAACAGAAAGCAGGATAGCAGATGAACAAGGGGGCTTTAGGAAAGGTAGGGGTGTGTAGACCAAGTGTTTACAGTGAAACATATAGGTGAACAGTATTTGGATAAGGGTAAAGATGTTTTTGTGGCATTTATGGATTTGGAAAAGGCGTATGATAGGGTAGATAGGGGGCAATGTGGCAGATGTTGCAGGTGTATGGAATAGGAGGAAGGTTACTGAAAGCAGTGAAGAGTTTTTATGAGGATAGTGAGGCTCAGGTTAGAGTGTGTAGGAGGGAAGGGGACTATTTCCCAGTAAAAGTGGGCCTTAGACAAGGATGTGTGATGTCACCGTGGTTGTTCAATATATTTATAGATGGGGTTGTAAGAGAAGTGAATGCGAGGGTCTTGGCAAGAGGTGTTGGGCTAAAAGATAAAGAAGCAAATACAAAGTGGGAGTTGTCACAGTTGCTTTTTGCTGATGACACTGTGCTTTGGGAGATTCTGAAGAGAAGCTGCAGAGGTTGGTGGATGAATTTGGTAGGGTGTGTAAAAGAAGAAAATTGAAAGTGAATATAGGAAAGAGTAAGGTGATGAGGATAACAAAAAGAATAGGTGACGAAAGATTGGATATCAGATTGGAGGGAGAGAGTATGGAGGAGGTGAATGTATTCAGATATTTGGGAGTGGACATGTCGGCGGATGGGTCTATGAAGGATGAGGTGAATCATAGAATTGATGAGGGAAAAGGGTGAGTGGAGCACTTCGAGTCTGTGGAGACAAAGAACCTTGTCCATGGAAGTAAAGAGGGAATGTATGAGAGTATAGTTATACCAACGCTCTTATATGGGTGTGAAGCATGGGTGATGAATGTTGCAACGAGGAGAAGGCTGGAGGCAGTGGAGATGTCATGTCTGAGGTCAATGTGTGGTGTGAATATAATGCAGAGAATTCGGAGTTTGGAAATTAGGAGGAGGTGCGGGATTACCAAAACGATTGTCCAGAGAGCTGAGGAGGGTTGTTGAGGTGGTTTGGACATGTAGAGAGAATGGAACGAGACAGAGTGACTTCGAGAGTGTATAAATCTGTAGTGGAGGGAAGGCGGGGTAGGGTCGGCCTAGGAAAGGTTGGAGGAGGGGTAAAGGAAGTTTTGTGTGCGAGGGCTTGGATTTCCAGCAAGCATGTGTGAGCGTATTTGATAGGAGTGAATGGAGGCATATGGTTTTTAATACTTGACGTGCTGTTGGAGTGTGAGCAAAGTAACATTTATGAAGGGATTCAGGGAAACCGGCAGGCCGGACTTGAGTTCTGGAGATGGGAAGTACAGTGCCGGCACTCTGAAGGAGGGGTGTTAATGTTGCAGTTTTATAACTGTAGTGTAAAGCACCCTTCTGGCAAGACAGTGATGGAGTGAATGATGATGAAAGTTTTTCTTTTTCGGGCCACCCTGCCTTGGTGGGAATCGCCAATGTGTTAATAAATAAAATAATATATATATATATATATATATATATATATATATATATATATATATATATATATATATATATATATATATATATACCAGGTAAAGTGTATGGCAGGGTTATTATTGAAAGAATTAGAGGTAAGACAGAGAGTAGGATTGCAGATGAGCAAGGAGGCTTTAGAGTGGGTAGGGGATGTGTAGATCAAGTGTTTACAGTGAAGCATATATGTGAACAGTATTTAGATAAAGGTAGAGAAGTTTTTATTGCATTTATGGATTTAGAAAAGGCATATGATAGAGTGGATAGGGGAGCAATGTGGCAAATGTTGCAAGTGTATGGAATAGGTAGTAAGTTACTGAAGGCTGTAAAGAGTTTTTATGAGGATAGTGAGGCTCAGGTTAGGGTGTGTAGGAGAGAGGGAGATTACTTCCGGTAAAAGTAGGTCTTAGACAGGGATGTGTAATGTCACCATGGTTGTTTAATATATTTATAGATGGGGTTGTAAAAGAAGTAAATGCTAGGGTGTTGGGGAGAGGGTGGGATTGAATTTTGGAGAATTAAATGCAAAGGAGTTGACACAGTTACTTTTGCTGATGATACTGTGCTTATGGAAGATTCTAAAGAAAAGTTGCAAAGGTTACTGGACGAGTTTGGGAGAGTGTGTAAAGGTAGAAAGTTAAAAGTGAACATAGATAAGAGTAAGGTGATGAGGGTATCAAACTATTTAAATAAAGAAAAATTGGATATCACATTGGAGAGAGGGATTATGGAAGAAGTAAATGTTTTCAGATATTTGGGAGTTGACGTGTCAGCGGATGGGTTTATGAAGGATGAGGTTAACCATAGAATTGATGAAGGAAAAAAGGTGAGTGGTGCGTTGAGGTATCTGTGGAGACAAAAAACGTTATCCATGGGGGCAAAGAAGGGAATGTATGAAAGTATAGTCGTACCAACACTCTTATATGGGTGTGAAGCATGGGTTGCAAATGCTGCAGCGAGGAGGAGGCTGGAGGCAGTGGAGATGTCCTGTCTAAGGGCAATGTGTGGTGTAAATATTATGCAGAAAATTTGGAATGTGGAAATTAGGAGAAGGTGTGGAGTTACTAAAAGTATTTGCCAGAGGGCTGAAGAAGGGTTGTTGAGGTGGTTTGGTCATTTAGAGAGAATGGATCAAAGTAGAATGACTTGGAGAGCGTATAAATCTGTAGGGAAGGAAGGCGGGTAGGGTCGTCCTAGAAAAGGTTGGAGGAAGGGGTAAAGGAGGTATTGTGGGCGAGGGCTTGGACTTCCAGCAAGCATGTGTGAGCGTGTTAGATAGGAGTGAATGGAGACGAATGGTTTTTGGGACATGACGATCTGTTGGAGTGTGAGCAGGGTAACATTGTGTGAAGGGATTCAGGGAAACCAGTTAATTGATTTAGTTGGACTTGAGTCCTGGAAATGGGAAGTACAATGCCTGCACTTTAAAGGAGGGGTCTGGGATAGTGACAGCTGGGAGGGACAATTCTCAGCTGTTGTATCTGAGCTCCTCTGCAAAGACAGTGATTATGTATGTGTGTGGTGATAGTGTTGAATGATGATGAAAGTATTTTCTTTTGGGGATTTCTTTCTTTTGGGTCACCCTGCCTCGGTGGGAGACGGCCGACTTGTTGAAAAAAAAAAAAAATATATATATATATATATATATATATATATATATATATATATATATATATATACGTATATATATATATATACGTATAATATATATATATATACGTATATATATATATATACGTATATATATATATATACGTATATATATATATATACGTATATATATATATATACGTATATATATATATATACGTATATATATATCATATATATATATACTATATATATATATATACGTATATATATATATATTATATATTATATATACGTATATATATATATATATATATATATATATATATATATATATATATATATATATATACGTATATATATATATATATACGTTTATATATATATCGTATATATATATATATAACGTATATATATATATACGTATATATATATATATACGTAATATATATATATATATACGTATATATATATATATATACGTATATATACAGTGGACCCCGAGTTTCGTAAAACT